>PITA01006422.1:0-100308 GCA_004023965.1 Spilogale gracilis | reverse complement strand
ATTTCCCTGATAGCTAGTGACGCTGAACATTTTTTCATGTGTCTGTTAGCCGTTTGTATATCTTCTATGGAGAAGTGCCTCTTCATGTCTCTTGCCCATTTTTTGATGTGTTCATCTTCTTTTTGGGTGTTGAATTTGAGTAGTTCTTTATAGATCTTGGATACCAGCCCTTTGTCTGTAGTGTCATTTGCAAATATCTTCTCCCATTCTGTGGGTTGCCTCTTTGTTTTGCTGACTGTTTCCTTTGCTGTACAGAAGCTTTTTATTTCGATGAAGTCCCAGAAGTTCATTTTCCCTTTTGTCTCCTTTGCCTTTGGAGATGTGTCTTGAAAGAAGCTGCTGTGGCGGATGTCAAAGAGGTTACTACCTATGTTCTCTTCCAGGATATAAAGTATCTTTTTTTTTTTAAGTTGGCTCCGTGCCCAGCGTGGAGTTTAGCAGGGCTTGAACTCAGGACCCTGAGATCAACATCTGAGCTCAGATCAAGAGTCAGACGCTTAACCAACTGAGTCACCCAGGCACCCCCCCAATTTATTTTAAATTTATTTTTTTTTAAAGATTTATTTATTTGAGAGAAAGAGTGAGTGCAGGCTGGGGGAGGAGCAGAGGGAGAGGGACAAGCAGACTCTGTACTGAGCATGAAGCCCAATGTGGGCTCGATATGGGGTTCAATCTCATGACCTGAGATCACGACCTGACCCAAAATCGGTGGTTTAATCAACTGAACCACCCAGGCACCCACCCCAAAAGTATCTTTTAATGAAAGTACATACATTAGGTTCTTTTTTTTTTTTAAAGTATAATGCTATTGCACACTTAATAGACTATATAGTATGGTATAAACATAACTTTTATATGTACTAAGAAACCAATAGATTCATTTGACTCACTTCATCGTGGTCTTCGTTTCATTGTGGTGGTTTGGAAGCAAACCTGCAATGTCTCCAAAGTATGCATCTATGAGAAAAATACAGAATCTCAGGAAGCTTCACAGACGGAGCACACCCCCGTACCCAACCCTCGGCTCTGAAACCACCTTTCCAGAACCCAGAAGTGCCCCCGCTTCCCCCTTGCCAGTTATTTCCTCCCCAAAGGTAACAGTAACCTGACCTCCGGACAACACAGATTCATTTGCTTATTGCTAAACTTTGTATAGACGGAACAATGCTTAATATTTTCTGGTGGTTTGTAGCTTACAAGGGACCTGCATGTAGACTAATTTGTTAAGTCTTCATAGCAGTACAGGGAGGCAGGCAGGAATTACAAATCCCATTTTACAGAGAGAAAACTGAGGCTCAGAGAAGAGAAGGGATTTTGCCAGGATCACACTGCTGGCAAGCAGAGGCAGGATAATTGGGCTCCATTTTTGTGTCTCTCTGGATCTCAGAATGTCCTTCCAGGCATCAGGCTACAATTCCCAGGAAGACGCTTGACCAGGAATCTGAAACTAGTTCAGGCCTGGGCAGCTGATGGTGTGTTACCCAGCCTCCAGGATGGAGACAGTATCTGGGACAGAGAAGGTCTGGTCACCTTTAGGACACGGCCCAACCCTCCCCACTCTATTCTGCTTCTTTGGGCTGCACTCAATGTGTTTGGGAATTCTGACAAGTGACTCTCCTCCATACGACGTTCCCTCCACATTAAGGAATTCAGAGTGCTGTCGAATGAAAGGAGAGAGATCTATTTCCACAGATCCCCCCGCTGCCTCTATGTTGTCACACACACTGCCCAGGAACAAACGGTCCCCTTTGGAACCTGGCAGTCTGTGCCTAGACCTTCTCCATCCTGCACGCCCATAGTCATGTGAGCCAGCTCCTGAGCAGGGGTTGCTGTTTGTTGTTCCTGCCCCCCCCACACCCCGCAGCAGGTGTCTTTGCTTCCAGAATCCTCCTGTCCCCCGCCAGTTCCACTCCCTTACCCCCCAATCCCACGGCTGATAGGCAAGTTTCCCAACCTCATTCCTTCTTGCCCTATGAATGCTTATATTTCCTTCAAAGCCTAAACCCCACCTCCTCCCAGAAGGCTTTGTCTCCCCAGAAAATACACTCATTGTTCCTCTTGCACACTGGCTTCTCTCTCTGGACACAACACAAATATAAGTGATCACAAAGTCACAGAAGTAAAACACTTTCACAACACACTCACAGTTTTCATCTCTCACAAACTAGGCAGCATCCACAGTGTAACAAATCACAGCCATGCTCCCTTGTGTGTGCACACAAACACAGGCACCCACAACCTCAAAACACCGCAGGAACTTTGTCTCTGGCTGTAACAGGGATGCAAAGTCTCTTTCTAGCACATGGCCAATGCATGTACAACAGGCCCATAACATACAAGTCACACATCATACAAATACATAGACACACACCCTTGCGCCCTCTTCCTCCTTCATTCTCTTACACAGCACGCGGTAAAGACGGTTTCTACCCCGGACACACAAAATGCACAGGCAGGAAGAGTTGTTGGTCCTTCTCTCTGCTTCCCTCCCACCGCCTCCTCTTGCCCCTCTCTCTTACACAGACATAGACACACACAAATACACACGCACACACACGGAAGCTCCAAGTAACAAACCCCAAATATAGTCAGTCTCTGCCTTTCCGTCACAAATAAACACACAGGCACGCGGGATCCAACCCTCCCCCGCTTTTTCTCGGTCTCTCTCTCTCTCTCTCTCTCTCTCTCTCTCTCCCTCTCTCGTGCGCGCGCGCGCACACACACACACACACACCACATAAACACACTCGCAGCTGCAGCGCCCTGGGTCATACTCCTAAGCAGGAGCCAGGCAGGAGACAAAGGTCGCCGAGGCTCCCGGCGCCGCGCACCAGACGCAGCCGAGCCGCTCCCCCGGCCCCGCCTGCCCCTGAAGCGGGGTTCAGCAAGAGCCCGACCCCGCAGCGCGCAGCCCGCGGCCCCGCCCGCGCGGGCCGCGGGGTCTGCACGCACCCGCTCTCCCCCTGCCTGGCGCGTCGGGGGTTAAGGAGGCGAAGGGGCGGGGTCCAGACCGGACTCGGGGTGTGATTGGCTGCGCGGCCCGGCCCCCGCGCCCCTTTATTGGCCGCCCGGCGGGCCCGCCTCCTCGGGACCAGGGGCCTGAGTCGCGCTCGCCCGCGGGGAGCCAAGCGCGCGGCCGGGATTAGCAGCCGCGCTGTCGGGAGGAGCGCGGCTGGGAGCCGAGAGCCGGGAACGGGCCCGGGGGAGCCGCGCGGTGCAGGAGCGGAGCGCGCGAGCTATGGTGAGTGCCGCCCCCCGTCCTGCCTCGACTGACCCGGCGGCCGCGCAGCGGGGAGACTCGGCCGGGCTCGCGGGGGGCTGGGCGCGGGCTGCAGCTCTCGCTGGGAAGGTGTGGAGTCAGGGGGCGCGCGGGCCAGGCTCGACTGGCCGGGCGGCGACACCGAGATTCCGTCCGGGGCGGGCGCGCCGAGCTTGCATCTGGGCAGCTGGCCCGGCCAGGTTTGGAGGACTCGGGGTGGCCGATTCGGTTCGGGGATAGTTGGTGCAATTCTAGTCTGGGGCGTCCGGAAGTCCTAGCAGGGAGTGGAGACCCCGGGCGTCCGGGCTGGGACCGATACGCGGGTCGGGCACAATCGCGGAGCGGCTGGATCCTGTTGGACCTGAATGTCCCCGGACGCCGAGGTCGGTCTGGGGTGAGGCTGGGCTTGGGGCGTCGTGGGCGGCCGAGCCTAGCGCATTTCGGAGGGTCGGTAGAGGACTGCCTATCCCGCTATGGCCCGAGGGAGTGGAAGCAGCTAGGTTGGCGGCTGTCAGAGACCAGGAACACTTGGGGACCCTGCTTTCGGTCATCCGCTGTCCTGAGCATCTCCCAGTAATGGGTCCTCAGAGTAGGGGGTTGCTGAGGGGGTTGGTCAGCGAGAGGGGAGGGGAGGGGACTTGGCAGGGGGATTTCCCATGGAGGTTTTTGGACCCCAGGAAAGAAACCCTTTTGGTTGAGGCTGGGCTTGTTGGGGCTGTTTTAGGGCAGGGTGTTGTCTCTGGAAGCAAAGCTTGGACCTTTCAACCTTTCAGTAATCTCTCTAGGGCCTGATGATCACTTCTGCATCATAGGGGTGGAAGGCCCCTACTTCTCTTTGCTTTCTCCTGGAGAGGCCCTTCTGATTCTCTCTCCTAGTCCTGTTCTGTGCCCTGTGAAGTGAGTACAGGTCATAAGGAGGGCCTGAGGAAGGCATGTGCCACTGATGATGGCTGCCAGTTCCAGGGATACTGCCATCTCTGTTTCTCTGGGATGATGCTGTCAAGCCTGAAGGGGACCAGGCAGGGAAAAGATGAAACCCCTGTAGGCATGAAGAGTCCCCCAGTGATGCCCCAGGACCAAGTTCTGTTCTATTCAGAGCAGGCGTCCCCTTCTAACATCCCTTTTCGCTCTTCTCTCCTCTCACCACCAATATCTGCCTCCCTCTCTGCCATTCACTGGTCCAGAGTCAGTAATAATGAAGTCGTGTCTTACACACCATCTTGGACCCAACCTCCTTCCTTGGTCGGAATCTCTCCCCTAGAATGCTCTACTTGCACAGTTCCGGTGGCAGGGAGCTTACACCGGGCCTGGCCCTTGATTTAAGGTCTCCTCATACGAGCAACAAAAGGGCGTGAGACATTGAGGTCATATCATTCACTCTGCCTTCAAACAAAACCCACCCTGACCCAAGTTACTCAGAAAGAGAACTTTTTCCTCCTTAGAAACCACCAAAAAAGAGAGGGCACCTTGCCTTGGAGATACTTTTCAGAGCCTTACAACCTGAGAAACCTTCCAGGCCTTAGCATCAAACAGATTCAGGTTCAAAGCCTGGCTCTCCCACTTCCCCTCAGGGACTTGGATCAAGTCGAACCCTCACCTCTGACCATCAGTTTCCTCACCTGTGAGAAGAGATGAACGGGTTTTGCTGTGGGGCTTTGGTGAGCTAACCCAGTGGGGCTTGCTCCAATACAGCTGTATTTCCTTTCCTGACAATCAAGCTCAAGTTGGGAAGTTCCGTGTGACATCTAACCTATTTGCTAGTTGGGGAGAAGTATTACAGGTTTTCATGAGGAGAGAAGGGGACAGTGACACGTAGAGAACCATTCCTTTGTTCATCAAACTGGAAAGGACTTCCAGGCAGGGGAACCTCTGTGAGCAGAGGACCAGGGGTGAACAATGAGGAATGCTCTTGGGAAGGCCCGAGTGGGGCTCGCCTGGCACCTGGGAATGAGAAAGCAGGAAAACAGGAGAGAAAGTGGGCAAGGGACATGCTTGGGGCCAGATGGCCGAACGCTGAGGGGTTGGGGCTCCACCGGGGATTGTTGACCCACCATGTGTGGGGGAGGGTGGGTGGGGTGATGGCTGACATCACGCTTCCTTGGCCTCTGTCATTTTGGTTTCCCCTAAACACTAGGCTCTGTTCTCATTCCTGAGGTGAGGGGGATTCAGGGCTGCTAAAGAGTTCATTCTTTGGATCTCCTGCTTCATGGATTTTAAACAAATCCCATGTTCCCTCCCTTCCAACGGGACCAAGTTTCCCCTGACCCCAGGCTCCTAATAGGGCTCCTTTGGAGAAGGAGTGGGCTGTTTCCTCTTGTCCTGGTTGAATGTACCTGATGGTCCCCAGCTCCCTGCCCAGGTCTTTAACCCCTCCGTGGGGAGTCAGTGCAGCTCTTAAAGACCTCCAGTGGACCCCCCAGTGCAGGCATAGGATGAGGGTTCTGAGAAGGCTTTTTATATCTCCTGTCTTCAGTTGTCCTCGTACCACCCACAACAGGCACAGAGACGTGAAGGAGGTTGCCCAGGTCACACAGCAAGATAGGGTCAGAACAGGCACAGGCTCCTGTACGTTTGGAGAATTACCAGGCAGACAGGTTGGGGGAAAGGAGGCCCAACCCAGTGTTCCCTTTCTGCTCTGCTGTTGTGGCACCTTGAGAATGTTCCTCCACACTCCAACCTAGAGGCTGAGCTTAAAGCCACGGCCAAGGGTTGGGAGTCATCTTTTCTATAAGTGGCTGAGTTGAGAACAGGGTCCACTGCCTAGGTTTGAACACCGGATGTACCATCAGCTTGCTCTGACCTTGGGTCAACCCCTTCACCTGCACCTCTTTTTCTACCAAACGGGGCTGATTTGCTCCTTTGGCAGGGTATCTTGAGGATACAACCTAGGATACATTGTAGAAGTGCTTAAGAACTTGAAAGAAGGTGTTACTCTTTGAAGATGGGAAGCCGGCCCCATGCTGCTTGCACGCACCCCCTTGGGGGCTCGCTCCTGGCTTCCCAGAGCCTGGCAGTACTGTTCCCTCTGCGGGTCGGCGTCTATGCTGGTACCTGGATCACTCAGCTTTCCTGACATTGCTGAGATTTTTGGCAAGCAGGCGTGTTTTTAATTTTTGTTAATGACAAAGTAGATGATTTCCTAGACAGGATCAGAGAGACCAGACCCTGTGGGGAGCAACAAACAAGCTTTGAGTAGTCAGAGGGCTGTCTACAAGATGGGTTCAGCAGAAAGTTTCAGGCATTGGCCACGACGTAACCCGCTTGGCTAAAGTCCACACTTTGATGTCTGCTTTGAGGGAGGAGCCATCAGCAAAGGTTTATGACTTTTTGTGTTTCCACTCCACTTTTTTCTTTTTCCTCAACTATGTAAGCACCCCAGCTGCGTTCATTCGTTCATTCAGCAGACAAATCTGCCTGGCACAGGATCAGGCATCAAGGCTGTGGTCAGCGTGAAGGAGAGCAACAGATCTCTCTCTTCCACTGTCTGCTGGACACGCAGATAAGGAGCAGGAAATGAGAAGTGCGATTGCGGTTGCCAAGGAGACATGCGGGGTGCTGGGGAGCAGAGAGGGGAGCCTCACCTGGGGAGCAGATGAGGCTCCCTGACGATGTGGCATTAAAGCTGTGGTCTCAAGAATGCGTGGTCTAAAGGATGGGACCAAACATGGTGCCTTCAGGAATCACTGGGTCTGGAGGCTGAGAAGGTGATGCGTGGGAGGCACCCTGGCAGGTGCAGGCAGGGAGGGGCTTGCTACGGATTTAGGGCCTCCATCCTAAGGACAGTGGGGAGCCATTCTGGAGTTCAGAGTGCAGGGAGTGATGTGGTCAGGGGTGTGTTTTGAGATAATCAACAGGCTGCTTCGGGGCCGGAGGGGTGAGGACGGGAGCCAGAAAACCAGTTAGGAAGCAGGTGGAGTGGTCCTAGGAGAGATGGTAGTCTAGATACTAGTTACTGCCCCCTCTACCTCACCTTCCACCCCCATCATGCTGCCCAGAATGGGCAGTGAAGAGAGGGGAGGCTGTGGACATTGACCATCCCCCACACATCCTTTCATACAAACAACCAGTTGGGCTCCTGGCCTCAAGGAACTTTGATCTAATGAGAAAGACAGAATTCCCAAATGGCTCTAAAACAGGTAGAATATGATAATGCCAATCTGGAATATAGCTCCAGAGTGACCCTGGCCATGAGTATGTATCAGGGAAGGCTTCCCAGAAGAGGTGGCATTTGTGCCTCCTATGGCAACAGTTAGTGCAATGGTATGTTTCCTAGGAGCCACATTTTAGAGAAATGAAAATATGGGGATACTGCCCTATCCTAAAGGAGTTATAGTCTGGGGGTGGGGTGAAGTTTAATGAACAATCGATGCTGATTGAACCCCACAATCAGTGAGAGGCACTGGGGGCCTAGGACCTCGGAGTTCTCCCCTTTCCACAGGGGTCCCCAAGGGCAGAGGTGGTAGAAAGAGCCACGACCTGTGTTGGCTCACTGACAAGCCTTGGAATAGCTCCCCCCTCCCCACAGAGCCCGTGGCAGTGTGTGTGTGTGTGTGTGTGTGTGTGTGTGTGTGTATGTGTGTGTGTCTGTCCTTGGGGGAGATGTAAAGAGAGGAACAAGTTTCTGGAGAACATTCAGAAAATTAGCTGAGGGAGGATCTAACTTCAGGGCTCCGAGACAGAGGAGACTCTGGCTACTAGAGCTTAAAACCATAGAGTGCTTGCATTCTGACCATCCGATTCACTTTCCCTGTTTCATAGGTGGGAAAACTGAGGGTAAAATGAGGATCTACCATGTGCCTGGCACTTAAATGTAAACCTCTCTGACCTTCACGGGAAGCCCAGGAAGTCAGTTTATCCCCGGCAGAGAGCTGTGGAAGCTGAACTCACAGATCACTTAGGGAACTAGGGACTGGAACCAGGCACAGCCTCCCGATTCCTCAAGATTCTGGCTTCGGTCCCAAGGTGCCACCCACTATAGCAGAAACTCTGCCTTCCCAGGAAAGCCCCCTGGGGACAGGGATGGGACTGCCGGACAGCGACAGAGGCATTGGGATGATTGGGGCCGGACGTTGACCGCGCTGAAATGTCATTTATCTTTCACCTTTGCACAGCACTTGACAGTTACCCAAGCCCTTTCCTCCCCAGTCAGCGACTGTTCTTGGGTCGCACTGCCAATCTGTGGCAGAGCTAGGACTGAAACCCAGGCCTGCGACTCTCCGTCCTGACGCCATCTCCCTGGCTCCTGGCCTTGCCCTGTGGGCCGCAGCCCAGGCCCGCAGCAACCCCCTGCCTGAAGATGTCCCAGGCTTCCTGCCCACTGGCTCCTGGGAGCATGAGGAGCAGCCCCCGGCCCATAAGCCCCCCCCCCCCATTCTCCTCCCCATAAGCTCCTTTTCCTCCTTGGGTCAGGACGGGTGTGAGGCTGCAGCCGGGAGGGGTAGGGTTACAGTGTAAACACCATCATGTCAATATTTACCTCTGCCTGGAACCAGGCCTCCCTGCTTCCCACATGCTGCCCATCCAGGTGCACGTGGCCCGCTCCAAGGCTCTGGTCACTGAAAGCCAGGCCAAGGAGAGAAATGTAGCTTCCCAGCCAAGCCCTGCCACGAACTTTTTGTGTGGCTTCCGAGCAAGAGACTGTGTCTTCCTGGGCCTTAGTTTTCCTGTCTGTAACTCCGTGTGGCTGGAACAGACCTCCCCTGGGGGCACTTTCAGCAATAACATGCGGGTTACAAGTACAATGCTGTGGTTCAAAGCGCATGCCCAAAGTGGGTGGACCTGGGTTCGAATCCCCGTGCCACCGCTTCCTCACTGTGCGGCTGTGGGAAGTCACTTAACCTCTCTGAGCTTCTGTTTCTTCCTGGGTAAAAGGAGATCCTAAGTGTACCTACTTTGGGGGAGGGGGTGCACGTTGGTGAGGAGCCATGAGGCAAACTCTAGCTCTTGGCCCAGGGTAGGAACTGAGTAAGTAGTGGTGATGGTGGTTGTTATTCCAAATAAACATTTTATGGTTCTCGAGTCCAGACACAGGGTTACGTCACCTGGGAGCTGGAGCCAAGGGCGGGGTCTCTAACCCCAAGGCCTCCTGGCCCTCTATGGCCATGGGCTGGGTCCAGGAGCCCAGGAGTGGAGAAAGCCCCTTGGTCAACACCACCCCTCGCCCCTCACTCCCAAAACGTGCTGCCTGGCCTCTGGAGCTCCTTCTCGCTGGGCAGAAGGCCAGGGCTACAATGACCTCAGAGATCTGTGGCAGTGAAGGGGTGAGGGAGGGCGGAGGGGGCGGAAGGCGGAGGAAGAACGCATTTCCTAAGCAACTCTTTCACAGAGGTCCAGTCCCCGCTCACTGTTCACTGCGACTGTGCTGGGACCAGTGACCTCATGGTATGGGGCGGGGAGGGGCGGGAAGGTAGGGACTGCTCCTCCCTTTCTGCTGTGTCCCTCTGGATGAGTCCCCTCTCTGAGCTTTGTTTTCCTCACTCTGATGTGGAGATGTTGGGGACTCTTCTGTATGGTGCTCACAAGCGTGAGTCAGATGCTGTTCCTGAAGAAGCCGGCTCCGTCCAGGCACTCACCAGCTTCTCTTATGACCATCCCGTTCTGTGGGCTGTGTGCTTCCTAAGGGCAAGATCCGGCATCTTTTAAGTCATGTGATCTCCATAAGTAAGGTGCACACGTCTTATGCCGCTCTTTCTACAGATCTATACAGCTGCATAACCGCCATCTAGAGCAAAATAGAGAACACCTCCCCAGAAAGATCCTGGTGCCCCCTTCCCTCCCTGTCTGCACCACGTGGCTTCTGATCTGCTCTCTGTCACCCAGGTTTCGCCTGGTTTTGAACTTTATCTGCATGAATTCTTAGTATATACTCTTGGGTCTGGTTTCCTTCAGCTTCAGTTAACAGTGAATGGTTTTCCGTTTGCCCGTCGTTGTGTGTTCCAGAACGTGCTCCTTTGCAGGCTGCCTGGCGTCCCACTGGGCAGATGCACACCTGTGTCCACGGGCGCGTTCCTGTCCGGGCAGCTGTGACATTCCCGCGTGTCTCTCGGTGGGCCTCTGCACCCACTGCTTGTGGGTGGGTCTGGGAGGGCGCCTGCTGGGTCTCAGGGTCTGTGTGTCTTTCCCTCTTGGAGAAACTACTAGGTGGCTCTGCAGGGAGGTGTCCATTTTCCGATTGTTCACCTCTGCCGACAGACCTAAGGTCTAGCCTCAAGTGGATTCCTGATGAATCTTTTCTGAAAAAAGGAAGGAATTTGAGACCTTTCTTTGTCTTAGTGCTTCAGACGCACTCTGCCCACCCTGCCCGTGCCCTCGAGGTCTAGCAGCCCCAGGTAGGCACTCTTCCTAGAACCTGGGCTTTGGGTCTCACTTGTCATTTCTCAAGGCAAGGAGGGCTTCCTGGATCTGGAGACCCCAGGCCGTGAGCCTTTACCAATCTGTGCCACTTTAAGTAAATCCCTCCCTTGCCCTGGTCCTCAGTTTCTCCTTTGGCACAACATTTGGTGGTTTCCCCAGCTCCCCTGTTTCTGGTGGGCTCCCTTCATTTGGGAGGCATTCTCTCATACTTTTTTTTTTTTAAAGATTTTTATTTAGGTGGCACCTGGGAGCTGAAGGCAGTCGCTTAACCAACTGAGCCACCCAGGCGCCCCTCTCTCATACTTCTTCACCTGCAGGGCTGTGCCTGCCTCACGGGTGAGCCCCAGCTGCTGTGTATCTCTGAGGAAGGACCAGTGAGGAAGTAGACAGACCCCTCATTCTTGGTACCCTTGCTATGAGCCTCACTGTGAATCAGTCCCCTCTGGGTGAGAGTCCCCCCAAAGTGGGCCCCTGGCCATGGGAGTCTCTTCCATGGAAACCTTGCCAAAATGACCTGGGTATAAGGCATACCTGGGTCTCATGCCACTTACCGTGTGACCGTGGGCAAGACCTCAATCACACTTGCCGTGTGACCTTGGGCAAGTCAGTCGACCTCTCTGAACTCCAGTATCCTCATCTGCAGAGTTGTAAGGACAAAATGAGGTTGCACCTCATTGGAGGGACCAAAGTGGATCACGGCAGCAAAATCCCACCCTTGAGGAGATGCCTTGTAGGAGAGGGACTACACAGGCAACCCAACCAACCAGAAGGGTCACTTCCAGAGAAAGGAAAGAAAGCAAGAGTGATGTAGTGGAGAGTTAGCTGAGAGGTGGGGAGGGAGCTACTCAGCTGGGTGGGCAAGGAAGGATGTGACATCGAGTTCTGAAGGATAAGGAGAGGGCAACTGGGCAAAGATGTGAGGCAGGAGAGTGCTGAGCAGAGGAACAGTAAGTACAAAGGGCCTGAGACAGGGATATGGGGTTTAGCGTGTTTTGGGCAGCAAGAAGGGTGTTGTGGCTGGGCAGAGGGAGCAAGGGGAAAAGGGGTAGGAAAAAGTGGACATGGAGGGGCCAGGTCATGCAGGGCTTTGTCAGACATGGGGACAGGGGCAGGGGGAGTTGGCTTTTTGTTCTGAGAGTGATGGAAAGCCACTTCAGGCCTCCAAGCAGGGGGATGACTGGTTTAGGTTTCGCTGAGGCTCTGGCTGCTGTGCGGAGGATGAACTGCAGGGGGCAGGAGTGAGGCAGGGAGGCTGGCGGCAGGTGAAAGGGGAGCGGGATCTTAGAGCTTTCCACCTGTGCTGAGGGGGAGGCTTGTCTCACTCCAGGATCTGGGATTTTAGCAGCTATTTCAGAGGATGGGAGAGAGGGAGACAGGGCATCCCACATGCCACAAGACGTTCTGGCCACAGAGCGTGGTGGGCAAAATTGACTTTGGAGCCCAGCAAATGTTTTTGTCTTAAAACCTCCACTTGAACTTGACCTTCCAGAGTGAGCTCGGGATTCCCCCGAAGTGACCACCTTCCCACCACCCCAGGCCGTGGGGACCCAGAGAAATGGGCCAGAAGGGCACGGAGCCAAAGCCTGCCTCCCCCACTTCCGGACACCCTGCCGAGAACTGAGGGCAGAGGAAGTGGCGGCTGCAAGGGGTTGCCCGGCCCCTCTGCCCTCTGGGCTCCTGCTCCCACGGCCCGACTCAAGGGAATCTTGTGGCTTTGCGGTTCTGGGTGTCCTCGCTGGTTGGGATCACGAGGCAGCCAGAAGAAGACAATGCTTCGTGTTTTCCTGTAGGTGTGGAATGGGTGGCTTTCTGGCATCCTGCTGGGCTTCCCGGAGTGGTGGGCGGGGAGAGGGCAAGAGGGCACGGCAGTTCTCAGAGTCACAGAAGGTTGAGGTGGAAGTGCAATTTTGACATCATCTAGACCAACCTCTTATGAGAAGACAAAGGCTCAGAGAGGGAAGGAAATTTGCCTGAGCCTACACAGGGAGGTAATAGCAGGGCTTAGACCGTGGTCTCCTGGACCTATTGATCTAGTGTTCTTTCTGGTTAGGACTGTGGGTTTCAGAGCCAGACAGACCTGGGTTCTCGTTCCAGCCAGGTGACGTTAGGCCAGTGACTCTCTCTGAGCCTCCGTTTTCCCCCCGCGGAATGGGATAATAGTAACATCTTTCTCATGATGGTGTTATGAAGAATGGTTGAAATGATTCACATAAGGCTGTATAAAGCTCATAGGATGGTGCACATAGTAGGTCCCCGGTAATGGGAGCCATTATCAAGATCATTACCGTTGTGGTTGTGGTTCTATCGTTCTAAGCCTTGTGACGCACTGGGAAGATTGGGGACTAGCCTTCACTTGTGCTGATTTGTAGTTCTGGTGAATGTGCTGAAGCGGGGTGGGGGGGGGATTGCCTTCGTCAGCCCACCCCACGGCTGCTTGCTTATTTTACTTCCCCATATAGTTGGGAGACCCTTTAACAAGGTCCTTACTTGCCAGCACCACCACCCCAACACATACACACACACACACACACACACACACACACACACGTGCGAGCATGCACATGCAACTCAGGTAGGCTCGAGCTGTTGTGTCTGCCTCCGGCCCGAGTGAGGGGCAGACAGACAGTAAATGCAGGCCTGGGATGGAATGCTGCCTGCCTCCCCACCTTCTGCCCCAGGTCCCTACACTCACTGATTCCTGTTTATCCAGTGTGGCATGAGGCTTCAGGGCAGGGGGTATGGAACTGACTTGCACTTGAACCCAGGATCCACCACTTAGGGGTCGTAAAGGACCTTTTAGCAGGGAGTTTTCCTGTCTGAGCCTTGGGCTTCCTATATGTGAAGTGGGGGTAAAACCGCCTGAGTGGGTGATCACTAAAATGAAACGAGAGCCGATGTGATCGGAGCCTGTGGGGTGCACATTCAGTGCTCAACTCCCAGAGGTTGGCCTCGCTGATGACAACAGCAGGCCTGCTCCTCTTTCCACGGCTGTTCTTAGACATTTTCTTGACCAACTCTCGCCCATCCATGGCCACCTTCACTTCCCACACCGGACTGCCTTCTGTCAGGGCACAGGTCACCTTGGGGGAGACTTCCCACCCTGTCACGTCTCCCTGCATGAACACAGATCACAGCTGGAGCTCTGGGACCATCCTGCGTGGGTTTGAATCCCCGCTCTGCCATTTATCCAAACAACCTCAAGCGAGGTCCTTAATTCTTCACCTTTGCCTCTGCCGGAGGAAAATGGGAATAATAATAGTACCAAACCCATAGAGTTGTTTAAACACATAATTCTTGTAAAGTGTAGGATCCAGGCCTACCATATGGGCAGCACCTAGTGTGTGTGAGCTGATTCTCTTTCTAGATGGAGTTCTAGCAGAACCCCTGCCTTTTCCTCTGTGTATCCCCAGCTTCTGGTGGAATCTGGAGGGATTTGATGGGGGTTCTGTAGGGTTGTGCACTATGGGCAGTGGGGAGTTGCCTTACCAATGAAAGGGGCCTCCCCGGAAGGACTGTGCTTGGAGGCGGGGTCAGGTAACATTGCAAGCTTGTTGATGTGGCCAACATTCCCTGCCATTCTGCTCTGTGTCTGCCTGTGCTGGGAGACCCTGTAGACAGAGCTGTTCTGAGCGAGCTCACAGTCCATAGTGATCCCCAGAAACGGGGCTCTGCTATGCTTAGAACACGATCCCAACCCTGGGCACGCTGGGCACGCTGAGCACGCTAGTTCAGAGGAGACTTTCTGGGGCCGCCGACGCCCAATGATTCCTTGCCGGGAGATGATAGATTCACTTCTGCCCCCATTAGGGCTTTCTTCAATAATCTTTTAATTTTTTCCTGCCAGCAGTGTTTCCCGGCTTAGCTATTATGTAGGGATAACCGTGTTCGTGGTGTTACTTGCTGTGTGTTAGGCGTAGTGCTAAATGTTTTATGTTACAAATTTACCTAGTCCTCACACCAACCCTATGAGGTATTTATTATGATCCCTGTTTTACAGAAGGGAAACTGAGGCACAGAGCAGCAAGGTATCTCTCTCAGTCAGTAAGCAGCAGAGGAAGATTTGAACCCCAGACAGTTCGGTCACAGAGCCCAGGTTCTTTTTTTTTTTTTTTTTTTAAAGATTTTATTTATTTGACAGAGAGAAACACAGCCATAGAGGGAACACAAGCAAGGGGAGTGAGAGCGGGAGAAGCAGGCTTCCCGCCGAGCAGGAAGCCCGATGTGGGACTTGATCCCGGGTCTCCGGGATCATGACCTGAGCCGAAGGCAGTTGCTCAACCAACTGAGCCACCCAGGCGCCCCTAGAGCCCAGGTTCTTAACGAATACGCTGGAATTGCTTCATCTAGGACTGACTTTTCCCCACAGTTCTTAGGACCAGGCCGACTCACAGGCTGAGCACTTGGCCTTCCGCAGGAGTCCCTGTAGTCAGCACAGGTGGAGAAATGAATATTAGGTCTCTCTGTACGCCCTCCTTACACATCAGCTGTGGGATGAGCAGGTTCAGGCCTTCAGGAGAGAGGGATCTGGTAGTTAAAATCCTAGAGAATAAAGGGTCTGTATCCGGGAGAGGAACAGGAAGTAGAGCAGGAGGCATTTAGTGGGGGAAGGGAGGGAACCAAGAAGGCTGAGAAAGTTGGAATTCAGACTGCATCAACATTGAGCTGAGTGCATCCTTTGTGCCAGACATGAGGGTGCCCTCCAGGAGCTCCCAGGCCTGTGGGAAAGATAGACAATCAACAGGTAAATTCCTGAATAATATTTGAGTGTGTGGGCAGGAAGCCTTTGAGGGCCCAGAGAAACGGATGACTAAGTTGGCCCCGGGAGATGATACTGGAGTTGGGTCTTTTGTTTTTAAAGATTTTTTTATTTATTTGAGGGAGAGGGGCAGAAGGAGAGGGAGAAAGACTCTTAAGCAGACTCTGCACGGAGCGCGGAGCCCAACATGGGGTTCGATCCCACAACCCTGAGCTCAGGACCTGAGCCGAAATCAAGAGTCGGATGCTCTACCTATTGCACCACCCAGCCTCCCCATTTGGTTGGGTCTTGAAGGATGAGTAGGAGTTTGCCAGCCAGGTAAAGCCAGTAGTGGCAGAGCCAGAATTTTAACCCGAACAGTCTGTCTTCAGGGTCTGTGTTCTCACCCAGCAGAGCATACTCGGCTCACTGCCCTTCAAGGCCTGACCTGGGGAGACGTGACTCTTGTGGACCCAGGCCCCTCAGGGTAGACCCTGGACAACTATCCGGTCACTTCCTGTATCATCCCTGCTTCTGCTCCTCACAAATCTGGCTGACTGCCCCTCTGCCAGGGCCCCGACTGGTTGACCAGCCCCTCGGGGAGGGTCTCCACCTTCTCTAGAGAGCCAGGAGTTATGGTGTGTGAGAAGGACACACACCTTCCCCTTCCAGAGCCCTTGTGGTGGCAGAGGAGGTGTGGGGAGACAGTCACACGCTGCCTGTCCCCCCTCCCTCCCACCTAGCACCTGAAATGTACTTTGCATAACGCACTTCCTCTGATTATCCCAACAACCCTGACTGGTGAAGGTTGTTCATCACGATTTTAAAATTAAGGAAGGCAACTCAGAGAGGTTGGGCCACTTACCTGAGGTCCCACAGCTAAGCGAATGCATAGAAAGACCAGAATTTATGCTTTGATTTGTCAAATCCCAAGGCCTATGCTCATGTTTTTTTGTTTTGTTTTGTTTGTCTTTCAAGATTTTATCTAAATTCAAATTAGTTCACATATAGTATAGTGTCAGGGTAGGATTTAGTGATTCATCAGCTGCACAGAACACCCAGAGCTCATTCCGTCACGTGCCCTCCTTCATGCCCACCCCCCGTTATCCATCCCCTGACGCCTCCCCTCCAGCCACCCTTCGTTTGTTCCCTAGAGTCACGAGTCTCTTATGGTTTACCTCTCTCTCTGTCTTTATCTTATTTATTTTTCCTTCCCTTCCCTTATGTTCCTTTGTTTTGCTTCTTAAATTCCACATATGAGTGAAATCAGAGTCAGAGGGTATTTGTCATTAGATTTTGGCTGCAAATGCAAATTCCACTGCCCTTGTCCCAGACTTGCTGATTCACTAAGTTTGGGTATAGGAGGGGGTATAGGAGGGGGTATAGGAGGAGGCATAGGAGGGGGCATATGAGCGGGTATAGGAGCGGGTAAAGGAGGGGGTATAGGAGCGGGTATAGGAGGGAGTGTAGGAACCTACATTCCTGATGCCCCCTGATCCTGGTGCTAGTGGGCCACAGCTCACACTTTGGGAATCCTGGTTTATTCCACATCTGCTCTGGGCTCAGCATTGCCCTGGGCATTTTGTTTTGTCATTTCAGCCATCAGAACATTGCTTGGTAGATGGGTGCCTGGGTGGCTCGGTGGGTTAAAGCTTCTGCCTTCCGCTCAGGTCATGATCTCAGGGTCCTGGGATCGAGGCCTGTGTGGGCTCTCTGCTCAGCAGGGAGCCTGCTTCCTCCCTCTTTCTCTGCCTGCCTCTCTGCCTATTTGTGATCTCTCTTTCTGTCAAATAAATAAATAAAATCTTAAAAAAAAAAAAAAAGAACATTGCTTGGTAAAAACAGAGGCAAAAGGAGGCAGGGAGTCCTGAAAGACATTTCTACAAGTCATGATGAAGACACCGGTACGCAGTCTGTCTAAAGTAGGAATTTAATCTCCAGAGTAACAGGAACAGGGAGCACCTGCCTGGCTTGGTCTGTAGAACGTGTGACTCTAGATCTTGGGATTGTGAGTTTGAGCCCCACATTGGGTGGAGAGATTATTTAAAAAGAAAACCCCCTTTTTTTTTTTTAAGATTTTATTTATTTATTTGACAGAGAGAAACACAGTGAGAGAGGGAACACAAGTAGGGGGAGTGAGAGGGGGAGAAGCAGGCTTCCTGCCGAGCAGGGAGCCCGATGTGGAGCTCAATCCCGGGTCTCCCGGATCATGACCTGAGCCAAAGGCAGTCGCTTAACCAACTGAGTCACCCAGGCACCCCCCCCTTTCTTTTTTTTTTTTTTTAAGATTTTTTTTATTTGTTTGACAGAGAGCACAAGCAGGCAGAGTAGCAGGCAGAGAGAGAGGAAGAAGCAGGCTCTCCATCGAGCAGCGAGCCCGATGCGGGGCTTGATCCCAAGACCCTGGGATCATGACCTGAGCTAAAGGCAGCCACTTAACCGACTGAGCCACCCAGGTGCCCCTAAAAAGAAAATCTTTTCAAGAAAGATTGTATTTATTTCTTTTGAGAGAGAGAGATGGAGACTGTGAGCATGAGGGGTGGGAAGGAACAGAGGGAGAGGAAGAGGGGGAGAAGTAGACCCCTGATGCAAGGCTCTATCTCACCACTAAGAGATCATGGTCTAAGTTGAAATCAAGAGCCAGACACTTAATCGACTGAGCCACCCAGGTGTCCCTAAAAATAAAATCTTTTTTAAAAAAAAGTAGGGTCAGAAAACTGAGGCTCAGAGAACTTAGGTGACTTGCCCAAAGTCAAACAGCTTGTAGTAGCAGAGCTGGGATTATAACTCGGATCCCTCAGCTGCCAAGGCTAGTATTCTTCCCAGTACCCACACTGCTTCTTTATGCTCTTGTATACAGACTCTTAGAGGCACAGAATCCAGCTCTACAGAGCAGGTGAATATGGAAGGGTAAATATGGGAAGATTAATGGTGACAATAGTTACCATGTACTTAGCACCCACTTTGTGTAGGCACAGGGTGGAGGGTGGAGAATGGTGAGCACAGAGACATGGTCATAAGTAATTGCACGGATTTCTAATTATGAGCAGGATGCTGTGTGAGTGTCTATCAGAGAAGCACATAGCAGGCAAGACTCAGAGGAGATGAGGCTCAGGGGAGACATCTGTGAGGAAGAAATAGTTGAGAAGAGAGCTGAAGGATGGGTTAAGTGTTATCCAGCTAAAAAGAGGGAGAGAAAGATTCTTGCCAAGGAAACAACATGTGCAAAGGCCCTGAGGTGGGTGGCTGATAGCATGTTCGGTGTAGCTGAAGTAGAAAGCAAGGGCAAGAGAGACTCAAGGTGAGGCTGAGGGGGAGCAGGGATGGGCCCCACAGACCATGGAAGCCAGGTGAGACATTTGACCTTATCCCAAGAGCAGTGGAAAGTTCTGTGCCTGTGTGTGTGTTCAAATCAATAAATCTTAGGCTTTATTTTCTTTTATACCAAAAGACCCCCATTTAAGCTGGCAAAAGAAAAGACAAAAGTTTAGACCTAGCAGGGTGAAGGATTCAGCAGGGCCTAGGAGGGGTTCCAGCGGGGAGGTGACAAGATCTGATTTGCCTTTTATTAAACTCGCTCTGGCTGCTGCTGACTGGAGAGGGACTTGGGGGAAGGGACAAAAATGGGGGTTGGGGGGGGTGATTCAGCCCAGATTGGTGGTAATGGCAGGGGAGAGGCAGAGACACTGAGGGGTAGGGCTGATGGCTCTTGATTGGGGTGGGGCCGGGGATTGGGCCCAATGCTTTGACAGGAGACAACAGAGCCTATAAAGGTGTGTAAGCTGCTCTGGGTCCAGGTCATAGCTCAGCATCAAAACTCACATCCCAGGGCCTCCCGCAAAACTCTGAGTCACAGCCCAGATTCCCAGCAGCCATGCCTGCAGAATTCTTCCAGGCCTTCTGGTGTCTGGACCCCCTCCCCGTGGTCCCCCTGCCCTGAAGACTGGTAGCTTCTAGAGAGGGGGATGCTTTGTGTGCACAGATTCTGTCTTTGAAACATCTGGGCGGGGGAGGGGCCGAGCTCTGACCTCCAGATTCTTTCTCTGTGACCTCTGAGGCCCTCCCCAGGCTTTGAAGGAGTCCACAGAAGTGGGGCCGGGTGGGGGCTGGAAATGCACACAAACAGCCCCTCACTGGGCCAGCCGCGGCGGTGGGGGGCGGGGGTGCTCCAAGACTCTGAGGAGATGCCTTGCCATGGAGAGTAGCCACAAGAAAGCCTGGACCTACCTTGTTGCCCAGTGGCATGTCCCCAGAAGCAAAGAGAGACCCCTACCTCCAAACCTCTTGAAGTGGAAACTGCCGACTACCATTTGAAGATTTCTGTTTTCTTTCCCCAGTTAACCTTGTCTGGCAGATAAGAGCACGGAGATGTCCAATGAGGTGAATTTCTAGCTCTGCAGGCCTCTCCCCACCCTGGTCTAAACTATACCCCTCCTGGGATCCAAGAGAGCTCTAGCTCGAGCCCCTCTGTATCTGAGACCCCATTTTTCTTAGGATTTGGACTCTTTGGGGTTCAGGCTCTTTTTTTCTTACCAGGTTCTAGAGCCCACTGCCCTCACTCATCTCCCTGGGCATTGCCCCAGACCTTGGACCCGGGTGTGATCCCTCTCTGGGGACTGGCTCCCCTGCTGCCCTGGAGACCAGCCGTCCCTCCACCCCACAGCCTCCTGGGGTTCTCTACCTCCCCCAGTGACCGGGCCCTTCTCACCCTGCCACACATTAGACACTCAAGAAATGTGCTCTCCTCCTTCTGTGCCTCCGCCAGCCCCAGCCGGCCCGCTTTGCGGCCCCCGCTTTAGCTTCCCCACCTTCCCCACCTTCCCCCGCGTGGGTATTTTTGTTCAGGGAGCCGTGTGCTCTGCGGCAGCCGAGCCTGGAAGGCTGCTATTGTTGGCTCAGAACGTCGGATGGAAGAAAGACGGGGGCTGAGAAGGGGCAGGAAAAACATTCAGTGCTCCCGGCTCAGCCCCCTGGTCCTGCTGGGCCAGGGTGAGGCAGGTTTAGGGCAGGTCTGAGAAAGTTCCCTTCCCACAGCAGGGAGCTCAGTTCTGGGAATCATGGTGCTGGTGTGAAATGGGCAGCGGGTTTGGAGATGAGGTGGTTTAGTATACAAGCCACCAGTGGCCTCACGGAGAAGACAGGAGCACCCCTTTATAACTCTTTCTAACACCTGTTCTCAGGGTTCCCTGACCGGTCTGCTCCATGGAGCGGGACCAAGGAACGAGTTTCTTGAGCATTCACCTTGAGCCAGGCAGGCATGTGCGTTGACTCATTTTGTTAGAATCAACTCTCTGGAGATGGGTCCTGTTGTGTCCCCATTGAATAGATGAGGAAGCTGAGGCTTGGTGAGCCACCAAGGCCACACGGCTTAGAAGCAGCAGAGTCAGAGTTCTGGCTAACTCCAGAATCAGTCTCTTGCAGGGAGAGTCCCACATCAGGGTGGAGGCTGGGTGTGCTTCTGGCCCAGAAGAGACAAGAGAAGGCCAGCCAAGCTCTGGAGCCCCATGCAGGGGTCCTCCTAGCGGGGAACAGGTGGTACCCTTTGGGGAGGGCAGGCAGCTGGAAGCACGTTTGGAGCTGCGTGAAGAATGGGCGTTGTTCTGTCCTCAGGACACTCATGTCATTACTTTCATTCTGACTGTTACTTCTCTCCCCTGGAGGGGAAGTCCTCAGGGGCAGAGACCCTGCTGTCTCCGCGCACTTGTGGTCAGCACATACCCAGGGAAGGATGAGCGGGGGAGGGCGTGACCTCATGGGGCTGAGATGAGGAGGAGCTCGGGATGGGGGCCAAGCCATCCTGCGGCCAAATAATCATTCATGTTGTCACTGAGGACACATTTCTAAGTGTCTAATGCCAGCTAATGGAGAAGTAGGATTGAATATATAAAATTTCACTTTGCAGTCAGTTCCGACCCCCACCTATTGTAGGATGTGCTCCTTTAAAGAACAGAACCCAGAACAAAAATGGAAGTGAGTATTTATGCTGGTGATCTCTGATCCGTCCATTGAAGAGATTGCTTAAGAGGAACCGTTTTTTCCTTCTTTGGTGATTTGTGAATTTGCTTTCTGTCCCCAGGTGGCGGTGAGTCAGCCATAAAGCTCATTCAGGGAAGTCCAGAGGAATTTTCTTCTCCATCAAGTTCCATTTGAGCAATGCTGGGTGACACCCAGTGACACTCGCAGGGGTGGGTTGGGAGATCCAGCAGCCATTTGTCTTTGCCATCTCTGTCTCCATCCGTCCCCTGCCCTCCTGGGGCCCAAAGCCATCTCAGCCAGAGCAGGCAGGCAGCTGAGTGACCCTCGGGCTCCCCCAGCCTGACTCAGCCCAGCCCTGGCCTCTCTGGGGAAACATGAGTCATTTCTTCAACCCTGAAATGTTTCTCTTAATGTGGGAAGAAGGGGGGAAGGTTCAGGAGTGGGGAGACCCCCCTCAGTCTCCTCCAACCATGTTTCTCAGCTATGAAGTGTGCACTTGCCGTGGATGGAGGGGCCCTAGGGCGATTGTTGGTGGGGACAGCTAGACGCTTAACTCAGTAAACCATATTGTGGGCAGCCGTCCAGGTCACCCTAGACAGAGCCATGCTCAGCTAAGCTGGGAGACGGTCCCTCCCCTTGACAAGTGCTAGTCCCCTCCCCTTCCTCTGCCCACCCAGCTCCCTTGGGGTGAGGTGGGGGGATGCTGGCCCATTCTACTCCTTAACCTCTTTTTTTTTTATTGTATATGTTAGTCTCGATAAACCACATCATTTGTTTTTGATGCAGTGTTCCAAGATTCATTGTTTATCTATCCCTTAACTTCTTTTTTTTTTAAGATTTTTTTTTTATTTATTTGACAGAGAGGTCACAAGTAGGCAGAGAGGCAGGCAGAGAGGGGGAGGAAGCAGGCTCCCTGCTGAGCAGAGAGCCCGATGTGAGCCTAGATCTCAGGACCCTGAGATCATGACCTGAGCTGAAGGCAGAGGCTTTAACCCACTGAGCCACCCAGGCGCCCACTATCCCTTAACTTCTTAAGCCTGATCAAGTTAAGAAGGTACATGGAAAGGAGGGACAGCATTCCTCTACTGATGAGTTGGAAGGGACTGGAAATCCACTTTCAGCAAGGGAGTGAATGTTGGGCTTGATCAGTTAGTGATGACTGCTGAGGCCCAGGGAGGGGTGGTGGGGGTGCTCCTAACCACCTTTCTCAGAGAGGAATGAGGGGTCTGCATCTAGTCGAATTCCCTCCCCCAGGGTGCTCATTTTTTTCTAGGTGACCTTAACTCAATTGTTTTACTTCTTTGAGGCTCCTTTTCTTATCTATAAAATAAGGCAAATAAATGCCACCCACAGTTTTGAAAAATAAATGAGAAACCATCTGCAAAGCAGCCTTATTTCCTTAGAGCCCTTACTTAGGTGCCACCTTCCCGGCCACCTGGTGACAGATGCCCACCCTTCCCTTTTCTGTCCCCCTTCATCCCGCACTGCTTGATTTTTCTGTTGCATTTACCAGAATCTAGCAGACTCCCTGTTTTACTTCTTTATTTTCCTCTGTCCCTTCCCACTGATGTAGAAGGATTTGGGTCTTTCCCCCGTGGGTCTATCTAGAACAGCGCTGGTACACAGTGGGCACATGTGTCAAAAGAATGAATGACTGTGAGTCGCTGGCACCGTGTCTGGCTGCTTGTTTGGTCCAGGAAAGTGTGAGGAGCCCTGGATTTGGAAACGACAGAGCCTGTCAGGGATTTCAACAAACACGCACGATTCCCGGCAGGGTGCAGACGCAAGCATCATCCCGCCCTGGGCCCACTCCCCTTTTTGACACCCGTCGCCTGCTACCCCATTTCTTTTTCTTGGGAGAGTCAATTCGTGGGACCAGGAATCCTGCTACTTTTTTTTTTTTTTTTTTGAGTAAACATCTTCTTTTGGAATAATTTTTGGTGGGCAGACAAGTTGCAAAGATGATGAGAATCCTGGCATCCGCCTTCCCCCGGTTTCCCCTGACGGCAGCACGGATGTGACCGTGAAGCCTCCAGCAGCGTCAGCGGCCCCCACCGCTCCGTGACCATTAATGAAACCCCCTGCTCTGCTTGGATCTCAGCAGTGCTTGGCAGTGAGGGCCGCATTCAGGGCAGAGCACCATGTCGCATTTCGTCCTCTGTCACCCGAGCTCCCTCGCTTTGTGACAGTTTCCCAGACTTTCCTTGTATCTCATGACCTCGGCCGTCTTGAGTACTGGGCAGGGTTCTGTAAGGTTTGGGCCACCGCCCGTCTGTGATGCCTTCCTCTCTGTCAGCTGCACTTTGGAGTCGTCCCCAAGGCCGTCGCCTCTTCCTCTGCCCCGGACCCCGCCGGGCCTCCAGCGCCAGTGCTGCCCTTCCCCGGTGAAGGCCCCTCCTGCCTCCCAAACCCACGGCCAGGGGCACTGCCAAGCAGAGTGGCCTCAACAGAACTCAAGGTGGCGCCCAGACACGTCCTTGACCTAGTTGTATCAATATTCAGCCTCCCTGCCCCTTCCTCCCTCTCCTCGTCCTTGCTGGCCTCTACTGGCCACCTTTGCTTGGATTGAGTCAAAGCCTCCTTCCCAGCCTCCCTGCCTCCAGCCTTACCCGACAACCTTTCCTCCTCACTGCAGCCTCAGCCATCTCTCTGAAACACATGGTGAGCCTGGCACTGGCCTGCTTCAAACCCTTCCATTGCTCCCCATTATCTTGGGAGCAAGTCAGACTCCTTCGTAGGAATTCTAGGGTATCCAGGCTTATTTCCTTGCCTGGCCCTTGTGTATTTCTCCAGCCTCATCTCTGGCTGTCCCGGCCTGTCCTCCCAGTTCAGCTGAACAGACTGCATTCCCACCTCCACCCCTTTGCATGAGTGCCCTTGGCTGCCCACTTCCTGCCATCCGAAGGTGAGTTCCATGAGTGTAGAGACCTTATCTAGCTTGTTCTCCACTTTCTCCGCAGTACTGTGGGCAGGGTCTGGCACACAGTAGGTAATTGATAGACGCCTGTTAATCAATGGGAGCAGAGCGTGGGGGCAAGTTGCACTTTATCAGATAACCTCAGACAAGCATGAAATTGTAGTGGTGACTAATGCTGGGAAGTCTCAGTGCTGTGATTGTAGCGGCAAGATTTGACCTGGTAAAGGTCAGGGCGAGGATTTGACCTGGTAAAGGTCAGAAGGGGCCTTAGATCTCTCACTGTGATCTGAAGGAGAGGTGATCTGGGAGGGGAAGGACATTCCAGGCACAGAGAACAGTGTGTGCAATGGCCCTGGGGCCTAAGGGAATAGGAAGGACTGAAGGAAAAGCAGAGTGGCGGGGGTCTGGGGTGGGGAGCGTGCAGACGTTTTGAAATAAGGCTCAACAGGATGGGAGGGCCAGAGCCTGTAGTTTGTAGTTTATCTTTATTTTGGGGGCAGCAGGGGACCATTGGATGGAGTTAGTGCAAGAGTGGGGGGAGAGAGAGAGAGAGAGAGAGAGACAGTGGGAGGTGGAGGGAGAAGACAGAGGAAGAATGGTGATTGTGTCCTTGTGTCCACACTGTACAAGTGTATGGATCGTGTAGTCTGAGCTCATCTCCGGTCTGCGCGAGCAAGGGCAGAACCTCCTAGTTGCAGGGTTGTTTGGGGCATGAAGTGCAGTAAGCGCAAAACCCTTTACCCGTCACGGTGTGTGGTCGGCCACCTGATAAATGCCACGTTTCCAGCCCCTGCACGCAAGCCACGAGAGCCACTGACAGGCCCTGGTTCACAGCTGGGCTGTGCCCCTGGCTCAGGGTCCTTCCTGGTACTTTTCTTCTTCCCTCCTGTCTCAGCAGCCCGGGGCTATTCCTGCTGGACCCCGGGGCCACCTCACGCTCTGAGCAGCAAGACACTGGGATCCTGATCCTGCGGGGACCGGCGGGCTGCGGGAAAGCCGGCCGGCATAGAAGGGTTGCTCCGACAACTCGCGGCTCTGCCCTGTGCCACCCACCTGTTCACTTGCTCTGCGGTGGCAGTGGCCACAGTCTCCCCGGTGCCCTGCAGTGGACGCCCTGGAATCCTCACTCTGTTCAAAACATAGGCAGATATGCCAGGCACTCGTCAGGCACTCTCCCCTTTTCACGGATGAAGATACTGAGGCCCAGAGAGGCGACCTGGTATCTCTAGGTTCAGGTTTTTATGGCTTGTTGGTGGCAGAGATGGACTGAAAGCAGGTCTGGGTAACTCAGACCCACCGCCCTGCACAGCGTCCCGTTGGGCTTGGAGATCAAGGACACTGGGACGGTCTTTGGAGATAAGCTGCCTGTATTTGTTTCTTTGTTTAAGATTTTATTTATTTGTTTAAGACAGAGCACAAGCAGAGGGGAGGGGCGGACTGAGATGGAGAAGCAACCTTTCCCTGGAGCACAGAGCCCCATGTGGGGCTCGACCCCAGGACCTTGGGATCACGACCTGAGCTGAAGGCAGAGGCTTCACTGATGGCCTGTGCTGGGGCTGTTGGCATTTCGAGGGAGGCGATTTGTGTTATTTTGCAGCACTGTCATACACACTGTGGGGATTTAACAACTGTGACCCCCGGGGTTAAATGCTGACTCCCTAGTCATCTAACCACCAAAAATGTTCCCACATATCTGCAGAAACTCCTCACAGGGGCAGAATCGCCTCAGTTGAGACCCACTCATAATCCAATGAAAGGATTGGTGATTTCTTTTTTTCTTTTCTTTTTTTTAAAGATTGTATTTATTTGGCAGAGAGAAACACAGCTAGAGAGGGAACACAAGCAGGGGGAGTGAGAGAGGGAGAAGCAGGCCTCCTGCCGAGCAGGGAGCCAGATGCCCGATGCCCGGCTCAGTCCCTGGATTCTGGGATCATGACGTGAGCCGAAGGCAGACGCTTAATGACTGAGCCACCGAGGCACCCCGAAAGGATTTGTAATGCTAATACCAGCTAATATTAAGGGCTTTATATGGGCTAAGTGCTTAACCTACATATTTTCATTTAATTTTGTCAGGTATAGGTACCATTAATAGACCCATTTTACAAATGAGAAAATTGAGGGTCAGAAAGGTTAAGTGATTTTGTCAAGATCACACATCTAGTTAGAAGTAGCATTTGAACTTGTGCCTCTATTTCTTTTTTTTTTAAGATTTTTGTTTATTCATTTGAGAGAGAGAAAGAGACAGAGCACAAGCAGAGGGAGAGATAGAGGGAAGAGGAGAAGCAGACGCCCTGCTGAGCTGGGAGCCTGACATGGGCCTGATCCCATGACCCCAGCTGAAGGTTGGGCTCAACCAATGGCTCAACCATCTGAGCCACCCAGGCTTTCCATCTTTTTTTTTTTTTTTTAAGATTTTATTTATTTGACAGAGAGTGAGACAGCGAGAGAGGGAACACAAGGAGAGGCAGAGGGAGAGGGAGAAGCAAACTCCCACTGAACAGGGACCCCGATGCAGGGCTCGATCCCAAGACCCCAGGATCATGACCTGAGCCGAAGGTAGATGCTTAGCAACCGAGCCACCCAGGTGCCCCATCTTTTTTTCTTTTTTTTTAATATTGATTTATTTGTTAGAGAGAGAGAGAGAGAGAGAGAGAGAGAGAGCGCACTTGCATGAGTGAGGGAAGGGGCAGAGAGATAGAGAATCGCCCTCTCAGCAGATCCCTTGGTAAGTGTGGAGCCCAGTGACATGGGACTTGATCCCGGGACCCTGAGATCATGACCTGAGCCATGGAAGTGCCTAACCAGCTGAGCCATGGAAGTGCCCCTGAATTTGTGCTTCTGTCTTAAAGAGAAGGCCCAGGAAAGGCAGATGATTTGGTTAAGGTCACACAGCAAGTGAGCATCAGGGATGAGACTTGAACCCAGGACCTGTAGAGCAGTGCTTTTTTCCTTCCACATGATATGTACGTAGAAGGCCAGAGGGGAGCTCCTGGCCTGTTTTTGGGGGAGAATGTCTGCCACCCTAGCCCTGGGCCTGGGCCATGGGGGCCTTGAAGCCTTACATCCTCACTGTCCCCTCCACCTAGACAGCTTTGCTGTGTTCGCTTATGTCCCCTTTCCATCGTTCCTTTCTGTCCCTCTGTCACCCCTGACCCTGTGCCCTGGGCTGGGCCCATCGCTGCCCACCCCAACCTCAGTTTTTCTCTACAGTCTTGGGAATCGTGCTTATCTTTTGTGGGTGGTAGAGGATCCGGTGGTAAAACTAGAGTGAGGAAGGTGCCAGTGTGATGCAACCGTGCCCCGCAGCCTCAGGAGGTGCTCCCTAACTCTGAGCTCCCTTGTCCTTCCCGACTCTGTTCTCTGACTGTCCCTCTGTCTGTCCTCCTCCTCAGATTCTCCTAACCATCTCTGGGTGTTTCTCTCCTCGCCTGCCTAGCTCTTAAGGCCTGCTGCCACCTCCCAGGGCCAAACGGCAGTGCCTCCCGCCCTCCTGTGCCAACAGCAGGTACTGCCATTTCTGTCACGAGGCCTGGGGCCTTGCAATGGGGCGCACGGGAGGAGCTCAGCTTGTGCCTTCTGGCCTGCTCTTTGCGCTGGGCTGGTGAGCCAGGCCGGCTGGTCTCCTGCCCTCGAAGCATCCTCTGTGTTTCCATGGCAACCGTGCAGCCAGGATCCCTTGGCTTCTGCTGGGTGAAGGGCCACCAAGTTCCCCACAGGGTGCCCATTGTGGGCAGGAAGCATCTCTCGGGCCAGAGGTGAGCAGCACTGGCCTGTCCCCCAGCCTCAGAGATGGGAGCTGCTCTCAGCTCAGCCAGGGGATGGGGTCTTCTTGCTTCACCCACACACATGCCTGCCCCCAGCCCATCTCACTCAAAGCTGCCCTGTGACTATGCTCTGAGCCTCAGTTTCCTCATCTGTAAGTAGAACTGTAATGTTGACCTCAGATGTTATCCAGCTGTCCCTGGGAGCCTCAGGGAGGAGGAGAGGATTGGGTCCAGACCAAAGAGAAGTAAGCAGGGACCCCACTCTGTTCCATTAGGACTTGGGATCGGGCAGACCCACCCCTCCTAAGCAGAATGGTTTTGAGGAAGCGCCCTGCCCTCTCTAAGCCTCAGTGTCTTTTTTTCTAAAATGAAAATAACTCTTCCTGTGTGACAGGATTGCTAGGAAAGTAGACTAAAATCCAGTAGTGTGCAAGCCCCATGCTTAGCCCATATACAGCAGGTGTTTGTTAAGGGTTGATTACCAGGGAAGGCACTGACCGACCACGGCTGCACAGGGAGGCATGTTTCCTATAGTCAGCCTTGCCTGCCCAGGCTTGGGTCCCTAACAGACCCCCTCGTGGGCATGGCTGCTGGGCGCCCCCAGGACGCGCGTCTCCTGCGAGAAATTCCTCTCGTGTTATCCGCACAAAGACTTCCCCAGGAAGGCCAAGCCCCTCTCTGTAAGTGCCCTGGCCTATTATCTGGCCTTCCCTGAAGGCCCTTATCGATTTCTGGTTCGTGTTAGGTTGTTTGTGTCCTGTCTTATCTCCCCCAGGAGACTGGGGCAGCCTGATGAGTCAGAGTGGGCTCTGCCGCTGGCTGGCTGTGGCGTCTCCTCTGATAACAGCTCTGAATGGGACTGAAATGGGCATGAAAGGGTCCGCAGAACCCGGCCAGGGCTAGGTGATACATCAGACCCAGAGGCCCGGCAGCCGCAGGACCTTACGGGCTCTGACCCAACGAGAGAAGAGCCTCGCATCCAATCTGTCCCAGGCTTTGGGAAAGTGGTGGCCACACAGCTGAGTCCCAGGCTGCTGGCTGTCCCTAGTACCGCCGTGGCCCGGAAGAGGTTGGGACTTGGGGAAGAGGTATCCCCAGAATGGAGGAAGGGTGGAGGGAAGACACCAGTGAGGCTCCCCCAGGGACATGGGTGAGGACAAGAGCACAGGCCATGGATCAGGAACACACTTCCTCCACCTACCAGGGGCTGTGTGACCTTGTATAAGTGACTCAACCTCTCTGAGCCTCAGTTCTCCACCTGGGAAATGGGGGATAGTAATGCACCCTATCTCCCAGAGTCACTGTGTGACGTGATGAGGGGATGTGTGGAAAGTGCTTGGCCCAATCTGGCCAAAAATCTCCTGTTACTTTTTGTTTTTCCTAAGATTTCATTTATTTATTTTAGAGAGAGAGTGCGAGCAGGGGGGGTGAGCAGAGGGGGTGGGAGAAGGAGAGGGAAAGAATCTCAAGCAGACTTTGTGCTCAGCACTGAGCCTCATGACCTTGAGATCCTGACCTGAGCCAAAACCAAGAGTCAGACCCTTAACTGACTGAGCCATCCAGACTCCCTCCTATTACTTATTTTTAAGATGGGCTCTTAGGGGTGGGAAGGGATGGGAGGGCTGGGTGATGGACATTGGGGGAGGTATGTGCTATGATGAGTGCAATGAATCGTGTAAGACTGATGAATCACAGACCTGTACCCCTGAAACAAATAATACATTACATGCTAATTTTATAAAAAAGAAAGAAAGAAAAGCTCTCAGGGCCCACTGGCTTTTTGGCCAAATTCCTCAAATAGCCATCAAATAGTAATAATTTAAGAGCTGACTTTTCAGCACCTTCCACAAGCCAGGCGCTGTGCCTACTTCCCCACACTACCCCACTGGTTCTTCACGATCCCTGTTGTCCCCATTTTGTAGATGAGGAAACTGAGCCTCTGAGAAGCAGGGTGACCTGTCCAAGCCAACACAGCTCCCAGAGCCTGACCCTGTCTCCCTTTGCCCCCGCACCAGAGATAGTTGTCACTGTCTTAGGGTGTCTTGCCGGGTAGCAGCTGGACACAGCCGACCCCAGACGCCATGTGTGGGGAGACTCTGTACACAGAGGTTCTGGAGTGGGGCGGAGGCGGGAGGAGCGGAGGCCAGCCCGGGAGGCAGGTGGTCTGCGGGCAGCTGGAGGCTGGAGCTGTGTGACCGCGTGTGTTTATTCAGTCCGTCCCCTGCAGGCAGGGGGCCCTGGCCGGCCAGTGTAAACATCCGGACTGCTTGTCGGCCTGGCGGGGGGTGGAGCAGGCTGGAGAACCAGCAAGCAGGGTCTCCAGCTGCCAGCTTGGTGCCCGGGGAGCCAGGGCCGGGGCCGGGGCAGAGAGCTGCGGGGCCAGCGTTTACTGAGCAGCTAGTCTACGCCAGCTTGCTGACACATACATCTTACGATGGCTACACTGCTGTTCCAATTGTTTTGTTACTTTGACTTAGCTGCTGAGGAAGCTGAGCCCAGGGAGTCAGACAGGCTCAGCTCTGTCCAAGCCCGCCAACACAGCCTTACTGAGAGGGGGTCTGAAATCGGAGTGCAGATGGCACTCCCTGGGCAGCTTCCTCTGTTGGGGGTGTGCTCTCCACGCACATGGGGACTCTGACTCACCTTCCTGTGGGGTCGTGTCCATTTGAGCTGTGATCCCCTCCCATTGACTTGGGAGCCTATCACCGCATGCGGGACTGGCAGGGCGGAGGAGGGCCATGTTACCAGGGCAGGGGATTCGGCTCTGGCTGTGCAGGCGCACGGAGCGGGTCTCTGGATTGGTCAGACATTAGCTCTCATCCCATCCATGTTCAGATGGAGGAATGGAAGCCCAGGGAATGGCGCCGTCGGCCCCCGAGGGATTCACAATGAGTGGCTGGGGCAGAGTGGAGCCTAGGGTGGCAGGAGGACACCCCAGTCACCACAAGTCTTTATAAATGGGGGTGGGACGGGGTTAAGCCAGGGCAGGGATGAAGTCAGAATGTTCCCCAGATGCATTACAATCTGAAATCAAATTTCACAGCCACCCCCACTCCCTTCGGCCGTCCTCTTGGAGCTGTGCCCCAGAAATGCCCTTGGGCTCTCAGGAACTCTGATAAAGTTGTGAGCTTGTGCTGATGAGGGGAGCCGAGGGGAGCCTCCCTGGGCTTGGGTGGCTGAGAGGCTGTGTAGGGGCTCCCTGATCCCCTGCTCCAGCTACTCTTCTGCCCAGGTCCTGCCCTGCCCTCCCTACACATGTGCTCTCACCCTGGCTTGGCTTTGAGTCCAATAGGACTGCCACTTGGGTGGTGCCAAAGCTGGGAGGACTCGTTTAAATACACAACTTGTTGCATATCCGTAGGACTCACCCCGGGGATGTGCCGTTGATGCCTTCGTTGATGCGTCTCTGAGGCGCGACCCCTTCTGCCAGTGTTCTCCATCACTGCCCGCAGGGAGGTGGTGGCGGCCCCATTTAGGGTTGAGAGCACTGAAGTCACAGGCCGAGCCTGGATTTGAACCGGGAGACAGATGCCTGGGCTACACCTGCTGAAGCCTGGGGCCTGTGGAAGTTACTCCAGAGGGTTTCTTTGGGTGTAGGGTGACTGAGAATCCCCCTTGGCGATGAGGAGCCGGGTCTCAAGAGAGACCAGGGAGAAGTGCGCAGGGAGGGAGCAGCTGTCTCACCAGCTCCCAACAGGGAGGGTCCCCCAGAAGCCCAGGGACAGAATCTGAGAAGGGAGTTCAGCCAGCCCATAAAGCCTGTGGCTTTATGTATCCTGGTCAAGGGACCAAGACTGGCCAATCCCCAAGCCACCAATGCATCACCAGTTAAGAATCACTGAAGGCCGCCCTGGGCCGGGGACAAGTAAACCCTTGCCCCCCTTAATCCGAGGCCTGTGGACTGGTGCTTCTCCTCTGCCTATTAATTTTGGGAGGTTCTCCCCACAGCAAGAACAATACCAGCCTCTGTGTGCCCAACCACCTGAGTGCACACAGGCCTCCCCAACACAACCTCGTGTGGTTGTCAGAAGAGTCCTGGGGGCTGTTAGGATCCCCACTTCGCAGAGGAGAAAACTGAGCTCATTCGACAGCAAAGCGCTGCGCTGGCTTGAAATCCCAGTCTGTCCGCCTCCACAGCCCATGCCTTTTTTTGGTGTGTGACACAGTATCTCAGATATATAAAAAGCACAGAGTTCAATAAAAACAAACATTGGTGAACCAACCATCCAGTTTAGGATATAAAGCGTTCCCAATGCAGTCTAATCCCCTGCACCTGTTCCTACCGCTCCCCTTCCCCACCACCCCCTCTTCCCCAAGAAACTACTTTCCTGAATGGCTGCCTTGCTGCCTCGACTGGATGTTTCTGCCTCCCTGAACTATACATAGTATTGTTCACAGGCTTTAAAATTGGAAACCACTGGTAGGAGGCCATGTGTCTACTGCAGCTATGTCTTCTCTCTCCAGGCTGTGTTCGAGCTAGTAGTTCATTTTCAGGGCTAAGTAGTCTTCCACGACACAGGCCTGCCGGGGCCCATCCAGACTGCTGTTGACTCATTTTGGTTTTTCTCATTGACTGTTTAGATGAGGCTCTGGGGGGAGGGAAACTTGCTTATCCATCTCTCCGGGACACGGGAGAACTTCCAAGGCATATATATATATATGGGGCAATATATATATATATTATCTGTGGGAGGGCCTGGGATTAGATAACGTAACCCTTTGCTGAGAGAATTGACCAACAATCTGAGGGGGGCCCTTGCTTTGAGGATGAAAGACCTCTTAAGGTCGGGAATGCTGCTCTGTTTTCTTTGCTGCTGTGAACAGCACTCAAAACAGTGTCTGACGCATAGTAGGTGTACAGGGACTATCTGTCGACTGAATTTGTGGATGTATGCCCAGCATGGAGTAAGACACTTGCCATTCATGATCTTAACAATCTGCTGGGGGGGGGGGGGGCGCAGGGGATCTTCCCATTTTCTAGCCGAGCCAATTAAGGCTTTGGAGAGGTGGCATTCCCAAAGTCCCACAAATTATACCTAGACTTGCTGACTCCAGAGCCCGCACTTGTCCCTCAGCCCAGGTACCCCCTGTGTAGACAGGGAGCACATTCTCAGAGGCCTGGAAGAGGGGCAAGCAAGAGCTGCTTTTAATGCCTCGTTGCCTGGATACAAGTGCTCAGGGCTTTCAAAGTCATCTGGGAAGCTGGTGGAGTGGTGCGGAACCAGCTGGCTGTCCCCTTCGCCTGAATGCTGCCATGGGGTTGGAGCTGAGTGGCATCTCGTCTCTGGGGCTGATCTGTGGGGGAACTGCCAAGGTTGGGACCGTGCTATGCTTAAGATCCAGATGCACTTGGTGGGAGAGACCCATCATGCAGGAGGCAGCCGGACCAAAATGAAGAATCAGTCATCTGCTTGGAGCATGAGCAGAGCTGTCTTCAAATCCCTGGCCTGCCACTTACTAGCTGTGCAATGCCAGGTTGGTCTGTCAAGCTCTCTGAGCTTTATCACCTCCCATCTGTTAAATGAGGATATTGACTCTCTCTTGCAGGGTTATTGATAGTTTTAGATTTGAATGAACAACCTTAGCCCAGTGCCCAGAGGTAGTTGTTTATTTGTTTGTTTTTAAGGTTTATTATTTCTGGGGTGGGAGGGAAAGAGAGCACCATGCACACATATGTGCACACTTGTGAGGGGAGGAGCAGAGGGAGAGGGACAGAGGGAATCCTCAAGCAAACTCCCCGCTGAGTGTAGAGCCTGACATGGGCCTCCATCCCAGGACCCTGACATCATGACCTGACGTGAAACCAAGAGTCAGACACACAACTGACTGAGCCACCAAGGTGCCCCGAAGGTAGTTATTAATTGCACTATAGGGGCAAGGATATTCTAACTAGAAATGTTTAGATCATTACAGGTGCACACAGTTGGAGCAGCCTAGGACACAAAGGAGGACTTCATAGAGGAGGTGATATCTGATCTGGGTTCTGAAGGATGAATAAGAGTTCTCCAAGCTAAGAAGTAGGTTACGGGTCAAGCAGATTCCATGTGTCCTGTATTAGACTGAGAGACTGTTGAGAGGGATATCCTGCTCATTGCTCTCAAAAACAAACACACAGGGATGCCTGAGTGGCTCAGTTGGTTAAGCGACTGCCTTCGGCTCAGGTCATGATCCCAAAGACCCAGGATCGAGTCCCACATCGGGCTCCCTGCTTGGTGGGAAGCCTGCTTCTCCCTCTCTCACTCCCCCTACTTGTGTGTGTTCCCTTTCTGGCTGTGTTTCTCTCTGTCAAATAAATAAAATCTTAAAACATACACACACACACACACACACACACACACACACACAAATGCTAGTTACTTAAAATTTGACAAGAGATACATGATCCAGTGAAGGTAGTGCCGGCTGGGTGCTGAGTAAATAGACAAATCAGTGGTGCCCATTGGCAGTAAATAGATGATTCGAGAACCAGTGGTGCCCAGGGGCAGAGGAACATGTGAGCGCTCTGGGTTAGGGCATTTGGGAAGTCTTCCTGATGGAGGTGTGGGGGAGGACTTAGATGAGGAAGGACGGCAAGACAGAGAGGGGCCACCTGACACTTGATCTCCCGGCTGGACTGGGTTAGAAAAGGGGTGTCCGCCGCCTGGTAGGGACTGAGGACAGACCTGAAGGGTTTTGGCAGCAGCCCGGCTGTGTCCTTGTCACCAAGGCTGGTGCTATTCTCTCTGTTGGAAGAGAAGAAAAGTTGTTCCCAATTGTTAATTGTGCAATTGCAAATTGGCTCCTGGGCTGGCTGATCAGGAGCCAAGCCTCAGTGTGGGGAGGAGGGAGCTGGGCTGGAAGGCTATAAGAGCCAGGAGTTTGGGGACCCAGGAGGGGGTTTGGGAATGCCACTGCATTCCCAAATGCCGCTGCATTCCCAAATGCCCAGGCAGGGACGCCTCCCAGTCAGAATTCCTACTCTGTGCTGCAGGATCCTCTGGTACCTAAGAGCTGGTAGACTTGGATTTGAATCACAGCCTCTCACCAGCTGTGTGGCCTCGGACTGGTTACTTAACCTGTCTGTGTCTCCACTGCTCAGCCCTAGGCCTAGAAGGAAGTCCTTGCTCAGGTGGTGGTGTTCGTGGCTGCCACCGTGGCTCCTGTTACACGTTAGCAGCCACAGCGGGGCCATCGCTGCTGCCACCTCCGCCACACAGGCCACGTCATCACTCAGGCTGAACCCCAGGGTCATTCCGGCCGCCCACACCGCCTCTCCAGGAGCCGGGACATTGCTATGCTGTCCGTTTGTGTCCAGCATCGCAGCCCATGCCCTTAGGTGGCGGAGGAACTTGAATTCCTGCACCTCTGTCTTATCATGGCCTATCTCCTTATATCTCACCACGGGCCCATGATAGGTCGGCACATCCCCATGATACAGATGAGGAAACGTGCTCAGAGAGGTGAGGCCACTTGCCCAGGGTCATACAGTGGGAAATTACAGGGATTCGTGCCCAGGTCTCTCTGGTCCACAACCTTTGCTCCTCCCACTGCAGATGGGGGCGAGAGCCCGTCCCATCGACTCTGGCCTCGCACCTTCCCTCCCTTCATCACCCCTCTACTTCCTTTCCTTTCTCATCCCCTATCCCTGGTTCTCCACCGTCCCTTCAGCTCTGCTCTGCACCTGGGGACCGCTCTGGGCCACGACTTCAGATAGGGCAGCGTGTGTCCTCTCCAGCCAGGACAGCCACTGCTCCCCCACTGTCAGCAGGATTCGTGCCTCCTCTCCAACTAGGCATTTCCTCCCAGGCTCCCCCCGCCCCCCGGCCTCCTCGGTGAGCATGACACATGCGTGGCGAGAGGGGTAATGGGGACCAGATGCGAAGCTGAGCCTGAGGCAGGCTTTGTTGGGCGGACATTCCTGGTCACTGAGGCAACGCCAACTCGGTAGCATCTGGTTTGGCGAGGGGCCACGCTGATTGGCTGGGGCTGCGTGTGGGAGATGCCCTCCCACACGGCCTGGGCAGCGCGGCAGGCGGGGACCAGCCAGTCATGCTAGGACAGGACTTCAGAGTCCCAGAGGGAATATGGGGACTGAGGGGTGGGGGAAAGGCAACAGGGAGTTCAGGGTCAGACAGACTCCATGTCTGGTCCTGGCTCCGTGCAGTTTTCTCATCTGTGGAATTGGAGCCCATGCTGGTGCCTCCCGGAGACACACGACAGGATCGAGGGAACAGCAGCACCGTGTTCACAATTCAGGTGCTTTTGCTCATTCTCGGGCCGTCTGGGAGAGTGGCGCTCTTATCCTCTCTGTTTTACTGATAAACTGAGGCACAGAGTGGCCATGCCACTGGCCCAAGTCAGACAGGTAGTAGGAGGCAGAGCTGGGGTTTGAACTCAGGCTGCCTGGGTCCTGGGCCCACCACGCCACGTGGGCCAAGTGCTGTGTCAGGCGGCCTTGATGGCCTGTCTGCGAAGCCCATGCCGTTGGTGGCATGTGGGATGGGCCTGCTGGGCGCATCAGTGGGTGAATGGAGGAGTGGACGGATGTTGGGAACATTCCTGCATGTGGGGTGAAGGGAGGCGCTGGGGTTGTGATCCTGTGGGCCCTGCCTTCTGGGCAGCCAGCCAGACCCGCCGTGGCCCTGAGAGAGCCAGGGAGCCCAACTCCGAAAGCAGACGCTCCCGTTCCTCTAGTTCCTACCATGTGCTGCACGCTCTGTCCATATTCTCTTGTCCAGTCCCCACAACCACTGGAGTTGACCTAGATCATAACTCGTGTCTTCGGAAGCTGGCTGGAACATCGGTCCAACGGACAGCCAAGCCCGGGCCCTTTCCCACAGACACCCAGTCTGGGGGCCTGTCTCCTGCTTCCTGAGGGTTGTGTGCCACTCTCCTTCTCAAAGAGGGTTTTTGTTTTGTTTTATTTTGTTTGCAATGAAAAAGCATGAGGTTTTATTAGAATTGTGTAATTCACATCCTAAATATTTACATAAAAGTGAACACAAAATTGCAAACATGTTTGTTTTATCCTCCAAGTCATTAACTTCATGGAATGACTTACTGGATAGTTACAAGATAAAATTCCCAATCCTGAATGTTAGTAAGGAAATACCTATAGAAACAATAGAAGAAAAACATAATTCTTCCTTCTGAGAAGCAGTGAAAAAGTAACCTAATTGCCCCTTGGGGATTGTCAAAGCTTTCCTAGAACTCCTGGGGAATAAATTCTTTTGTAAAACAATCAGAACTAAAACTACATCCCTTTACCAGCACACAGCCCTGTGATAAGCTTTCTTTTGCAAACATACAGAGGCTCACAACTCTGAACTCTGGCTTAGTGAACTCAGCTCAGGTATCTCTATCATTCATTCCCCCAAAAAGGCAAGATCCAAAGAGGGGGAGAAAATCTATTACGTTTCTTGCACTTGAATGGCTTGAATAGAATTTCAAAGGTGTTTTTTTAAAAGATGATTTTGACGATTGTGAGCAAAGGTCTGGGCCCAGGTGGGATCAAAGAGTCCAGACTAAGATTCTTTTTTTTTTTTTTTTTTTTTAGATTTTATTTATTTGACAGAGAGGGAACACAAGCAGGGGGAGTGAGAGAGGGGGAAGCAGGCCTCCCGCTGAGCAGGGAGCCCGATGTGGGACTCGATCCCAGGTCTCCAGGATCATGACCTGAGCCGAAGGCAGTCGTCCAACCAACTGAGCCACTCAGGCGCCCCCCAGACTAAGATTCTTATCCTGGTTCCTGGTTGGCCCCTTGGGCAACTGCCCGCCTTTACTTCTTATTTACCATTTATTTATTTATTTATTTATTTATTTATTTATTCATTCATTCATTCATTCATTCATTCATTCATTCATCCAACCAACTGCACTACCCAGGCACTCCCTGCCTCTACTCCTTGTCTTGTTTTCCTCATTTTCTGAAAGCGGTTTGTCTCCAGGGACCAGAGCTGAATGCTAGGAGGCGAAGATGACGGGAGCCATGGCCCTTTACGACTGCCTGGCCCGGTGGGTGGGACAGCCACGTGCCTAGTGCCCAGTCATCCAGCCGCAGCAGCAGCAGCATGATGGGATCTGTTGTGTGTGTGGGGGGGTGTGCAGGGTGCCATGGGAGCATAGGGGAAGGAAAGCGTGCAGAGCCAGGGTGTCATGGGGGTAGGAGGGACACAGATTGTGGCTATCCTGCTGCTCTTCCCTCTCCTCCTTGTGACTGTAGCTGGGTGAATGTCCCAGGATCTTGCCTCTGACTCTGCAGGGAGGACACTCGAGCCAGGCCTGGACCATCAGAGCTGTTCCCTAGGACTATATATATATTTTTTCAAGATTTTATTTATTTATTTGAGAGAGAGAATATGCAAGAAAGAGAAAGCATGAGCCAGGGAAGGGGTCAAGGGAGAGGGAGAAGCAGGGAGCTTGATCATGGGGGGTGGGGGGAAGGGGAGGACTCCATCTCAGGATTCTGGGATCATGACCTGAGCTGAAGGCAAATGCTTCACCTCCCGAGCCCCCCAGAAGCCCCCCCCCCCCAGGACTATATTTCAGCAGAGGGAGAAAGAAGGGTTCTCTTCTCCAGGGCTGTCAGGTGATGGGAGGTAAGCCTGGCCCAGTCTAAACTCAGGATTTGAGAAAGAGGGCAACACAAAGGGAAGGAGAGGGAGGGGAGAGAACCCAACAGCCTCCTCTGAGCTCCTGGATCCCTTCCTGTCCCGGGTCTTGCCCTCCCTCCCCTTCCTGCGGTGCAAGTCAGGACTTTTGCTTTGTTACAAACCCAAGCTAGGACTGGGTTTCTGTCACTTCCACCCTGGGTCTTGGCCAAGAAGGTTTCGGAGAGGAAGGTGCCGAAGGGGGTCTGGGGACAAACAGCGGTGGCGATTTTGCTAGGCATAGGAGGCGGGTGGGAGGGACGTGATCATGACCTACCTGGGGGCTAGCAGATGATGATGTCCGCACAGATACCGAAGGGCCTCTTGAGCCACGGGGCAGAGCTCAGACACATCGGCTCAGCCATCCATCCACCCACCCCTTCAGGGAACCGACCCCGTGCTAACTGGGTGCCAGGCGCTGTAGCGAACAGTTCACAGAGAATAGATGGCATCCTTGTGGCCACCCACTGAGGTAGGTACTATGGTCTCACCACTTTACTGGTGAGAAAATGGAGGCACAGAGAGGTTGAGTAACTGGCTCAAGGTCATGTGGTTGTTAAATAACAGAGCCAGAATTTGAACCCAAGCAGCTTGGCTCTAGAGCTTATTTCCCTAACTACAGAGAAGTGACCCCCACCCCACCCCCAACTCCAGCCCAGAGTTGTTTCTGTGGAACTCTGTGCCTTGTGCCCCAATGGGGATGGGACATGCCCATGCCTGAGATGTGGCCCCAGAAACCCGGAGCCCAGTGGGCCCTTGGGGATGGGCATGGGGAGGGCAGGAGGGTCCCGTGGACTCTCTCAGAGGCAGTGGGGTGCCCCCCTGGACAAGCTCCAGTCCCAGCTAGCCAAGAGATAGGGCTCCTGTCACACTCTGCTGTCCTACAGTTTCCCCAGCTCTGATAACCTCCAGGAACAGGGAATGATGGACTCCAGCTGGGTCTGGCTAAGCCCTCGGCAGGAGGTCAGTAATGGGAAGAAGCTCTGGCTTCCAGCCCAAGTACTGGAGAGTTTTAAAGCTGCTCCTGACAGGGGAGGCCCTGGGTGGCAGGCAGGGGAGTGGCGGTGCAGCCCTGGGGAACGTTTGCATCCGTGCACGGCCCCAGCTGGCCTCAGGCTCCAGCACCTCCCGTGTGCGAAGGGCTTTTCCCTTCTATTGAACAGAGGTAGGGAGTAACAGCCCCATTTTCAAACGAGGAGGCTGAGGCTAAGTGACCTGCCCAAGGTCCCACAGCCACATCCCCAGGTCCTTGACAAGCTCTGGACAGCCTCACTCCCTGACCTAGGGATTCTGGAACACACACCACAGCTCGGGTCTCCCAGCCCTCCCCACAGGACACCTTTCCTCATCTTTAATTCACAGAAGGAATTTTTCCCCAATGGGAGTGCTTTTCCATTCTTCCAAGAGAGGAGCCTAGCAGCCCCTGGGAATCCTACATGAGTGGTCTCTGGGGCAGGGGACAAAGGGGATCAAGACTTCTGACTCTGCTCCTGTGTCTGGCCCCAGCAGGATAGGTGAGAAAGGAGGGCAGCCAGTCCTGAGAGCCTCCAGAAAGGCTTGTAAAAGTAAAGCGCTGAAAAAGGAGCCACTTCAGCTAGGGGCACAGGAAACCCCATTTAGGCTGAGCCTCAAAAGAAAAAGGTTAGGCCTCTGTGAGTAGAGCAGGGAGCAAGGTTCTCCAGGTGGAAGAGATAGCATAAGCAAAGGTCCAGGGGTAGAGAGGTAGACGGTGTGCTCTAGGGGGAGGGCAGCAGTTCCATGTGAGTGGCCAGAGCTGGTTATGGTTCCAGGCACGAGTGGGGCAGGCAGGTTTCTAGAGGTGACCTGTTCTGGATCTTCTGGGGGAAATCAGAAGGGACATGACACATTGGGGTATTAGGAAAACAGTGAGCCAGGCTCTTCCTCTCTCCGGAGCCCAGATCTTCCTCCCAGATCTCTGTCCCACGAGGATGCTCAAGTCAGGCTCAGGCTGGTGCGGTGGTAGGTCGGGGGGCTCTCCACTGTACCTGGCCACCTTCGACAAAGGCTAATCTGTTCCTTCCCATGTCCTATGTGGAGCCCTGCCCCCAAGGGGGCACCCCCATCAGAGCAGGGCTGGGCTGGGCTCATGAGGCAGAGCTCCTCTTCCAGCTCTTAGTTGTTTTCCTCAGGAGGTCAAAGAATGTCACACTGTGCTCTAGAGCTGGAGCCCCAGGGCTGGCAGGGACGGTGACCAGAATGGCTCCCGGGGTGCATGGGAAGGTCTCCTGGTGCCCCCGTGCTCCCAGCATCCTCCTGTCCACAGACATAGTGATGACGTTTCAAGGCTGCCTTTTATGGTGCACTTACTCTGTGGCATCCATGGCACGTGGCACTTTCCACAGTGTCTCACTGGCCACTCCTAACAACCCACCAAGGAAGCCAGTAGGCTCCAGGAGGTGGCATGACTCGCTCAATGTCAGTTACCAAACAGCTGAGCTGAATGTGTCCGACTTCAAAATCTGCATTCCCACCCGTGACCTGGAGACCCTGACTCCGACCCCTCAGAGTTGCTGTGAAGACAAAAGTGAAGTAAGGGGAGTGAGCCCCCCCACCCCAGGAGAGAGAAAGTGGAACAGCCAGTGTCACTGGGCTGCAGAAATGTGCGCAGGGATCCTGAGCAGCCAGTGGTCCAAGAACTGACACACTGGACCTAGAAGGAAGGGGAGGGTCTGGGTGCAGGGAGATGACGGGCCATCAGCTACCCATGGCCATCCTAGGCCCAAGCTGGCTCAGTCCTCACTACCCAGCCCTTAGCAGTCATGGCAAAGGCTTGCGGGGCTTTCAGAGGAGCACTGGACTGAGAGTCCAGAAGCCTGGCTTCTGGTGCTGGCTCTGCCCCTGAGTCAGCTTACTCAGGGGGCTTCCTCTTGGGGCCTCAGTTAATTCGTCTGTAGAATGAGATGGGGTGGAGTTCAGACAAGGGTCACTCCCCCCCAGCCACGCTGCCCTTCTTCCTGCTTCTTGCATACTACGCTTGGTCCTGCCTCTGGGGCTTTGCTCCTGCTGTTCCCTCTGCCTGAAGTGACCTTCTGGTTTCAGTTTCCATGTCCCCTCACAGAGGCCTTCCTCCACTTGTTCCCAGGAGTTCACTACCACGCCACCGCCCTGTTGTACTTTCTTTCTTTTTTTTTTTTAAGATTTTATTTATTTGATACAGAGAAACACAGCGAGAGAGGGAACACAAGCAGGGGGAGTGAGAGAAGGAGAAGCAGGCTTCCCGCTGAGCTGGGAGCCCGATGTGGGGCTCGATCCCAGGTCTCCAGGATCATGACCAGAGCCGAAGGCAGTCGCTTAGCCAACTGAGCCACCCAGGTGCCCCCCTGCTGTACTTTCTTTATAACACAAAGAGGCAGTCTCTACAATGAGTCTACAGGGCACCGGGTAGGGTTAGAGACTCTAGAGTCAGATTCCCTGCATTCAAATCCCAAACGCCAACACTTAGAGCTGCATGATCTTGGCCATAAGCTCTCTGTGCCTCAGTTTCTTCACCTGTAAAATGGGTCAGTAATAACACGTATTGTTTTTTGTAAGGATTGAATAAGAAATGCATTTAAAAGCACTTGTGCTCAGCATACAATAAGTACTCCATAGGTGTTAGCTGCTGCTATTATTATTATTATTATTTTAAGTTTCATTTATTTGAGAGAGTGTGTGTGTGTGCACAAACAGGGAGGAGAGGGAAAGGAAGAAGCAGACTCCCTGCTGAGCGGGGAGCCCAATGCAGGACTCGATCCCAGAAACTTGGGATCACGACCTGAACTGAAAGCAGATGCTTAACCGACTGAGCCACCCATGCAGCCCGAATGCCGTTATTTTGATAACTCTTAGCAGCATTGTTTCTTGTTGGTCTGACCAATGAAGATTCAAGCTCCTGAGACAAGGACTTTGTCTTGTTCAGTGATGTGTGTCAAGCGTGGAGCTCATTTCCTGGCACACAATAGGTGCTGATTAAATATTTGTTGAATGAGTGAACAAACAGATCGATGAGCACCCCCCCTCTTCTAAGAGGCCCTGTGTGGTTGGAGAAGGAGAAGGGTGGGTGCTGGGAAGAAGGGGCTGGGCCCTGAGCAAGGTGCTCCCTCCTCCCCCAGCAGGCCCCCCGTGGGGGTCCACAGCCTGCAGGACAGAGGGGTCTCTCTGGGGATCGAGGTGGCTCCCCGTCCCAGCCACTGTGACCACAGCAGCATTTGTGTATGTCTGACGCTGTTTCTCAGCTGAGATTCGAGTGGCCAGGCATGGGGGCCAACGTAGATCTTTCCCTGTGCTCAGCAGCCCTCCCTCCTGAACCCGCAGAGTTGGACCCAGCATTGTCACCCCCTCCCCCAGTTTCAGAAGCGACCCTCACAAACAGAACCGCCCCAGTGGCTCCTCCCACCACTCGCATGCCTCCCACCTGTTCGCTATCAGTTCTCCTGTAGGCCTTTTCTTGGCTGCTGGCACCTATGAGTGCTTTATGTGCCTGGGCTTGAGAGGGAGGGAAGGCTATGTGGTCATCTACTGACCACACCAGGCTCTGATGGGAGATTCCTGGGAGGCCCCACAGCTGGCAAGGATCAGGGTCAGGTTTCAGACCCAGGCTGCGCTCTGTGCTGCTTCTCCCTCCATTCATTCATTCAGCTTGTGTTCACTGAGCATCTCCTCTGCAACCAGCACAGCCATGATCACGGTGCCTGCCCCCGCAGGTGATCAGAAAGGAGCCCGGGCTTTGCAGCTCGTGCATACCCCAGTGCCCTTCGATAGGACCTGCTGTGACAGGCAGGTGTTCTGTATCTCTGTGTTCCATGAACCGTGTGTGGCTGTTGACCACTTGAAATGTGGCTGGCGCAAATGGGGAACTGAATTTTTTTTTAAAGATTTATTTATTTATTTGACAAAGCGAGCATGAGCAGGGCGAGCAGCAGGCAGGGGGAGAGGGAGAAGCAGGCTCCCAGGGAGCCCAGTGTGGGGCTCGATCCCACCCCAGGACCCCGGATGGTGACCTGAGCTGAAGGCAGAAGCTGAACTTTAATTAACTTTGATTTCAGTAGCCCCATGTGGCTAATGACTGCTCTGCTGGGTATCATGGGTCTGTGCAGTTCTTTGAAGATCAGTCATGGCCTCAGACTGTAGGTCTTCAGCTCATATGTGAATAGGGAAACCGGGTCGATTTCCCAGAGGGACCTCAGTCTGTCTTCTTTGCCAGTATATTAAACTCACAGGCCTTCTTTTCACACCCAGGAAGGAGTTAGTCGCCGTTTTCTTTGAAACATGAGACCCTCCTGACCCATCTTTCAGTTTCAGCTTCTTTTTTCCATATTCAGGTGTAAGTCACGTCTAGTGAAAGGCACAGGCCGGAAGCAAACAGTTTGATGAGTTTCGACAACATAGACAGGCGTGCAAACACAGCGGAATCAAGATACGGGACATTTCCAAAACATTTCCATTACCTCAGAAGGTTCCCTCCTGCCTCTTTCCAGGAAGTCCTATTCTCAGAAGCAACTGCCATTGTGATTTCTGTCCCCATATATTCGTTTTGCCCTATTTCAGCCTCACATAAATCATTTTCCCACTTTGACTAAGACAAAGGGACAAGAAATACTTCTCTTTTCTCTTTGTTACAAAACCCAGAGCACTAGCATGATGACAAGTGATGGCTGACTCTCGCTGCAGCTAGGAGGAGCCGAGGAGGTGGGGGTGGGAGGGCTGTGGGGCTCTGGGGACTTGTGGCCTGTCCCCAAGGGGGACAGAGGAAAGCTGAAAATACTACTCTTCATGTAGAATCTCCTGAATGTGGGCATTTCAAAACCTGGTACAGCACTGCAGGCTAGTAATTGACATCTGTGGGCCAGGCCTGACCTGTGGGCGAGTTCTGCCTTGGGCTAATCAGACTGTTAGCAATAAAAATAGTGATATTTTTTAAGTGATTCCTTTGTTTGAGGACCTCTTCTAAGTGTTTAATGTTATTAAGTCATCTAATCCTCCTAACAGCTTATTAATAAATCCATTTTACAGATGAGTAAGCTATGCCAAAGGGAGGGATTAGGGGACTTGCCCAGGGTTACTGAGCGAGGACTTGGCTGGGCTTTGAACCCTGACTAATTCCCGAGACCAGGCTCATAACCTCTGCACATCTTCCCCATGGGAGTGAGAGCAGCGGGAGAGGCTGCCGGGGTCGGTCATCCCACTTGGAGTGCTGCTCCGCCAGCTGCCAGGGGCGCCACCACCCTGAGCAGGCAGTGAGAGTGTGCCTCAGCCCTGCCCACTGGCACTGCCCTGGCACGGGCAGCGTGCAAGTTCAGACACCCCGACTGTCTGTTGGTGGAGTCCCGATTGTAGGAAGTGCTGGGAAAGCAGCCAGGGGTGGGTCGGGAGGTAGGAGCTTGGCTGATGCCTGATGAGGCTCTTGGGGAGCACTGGGCAAGTGGGAGCAGGAGGAGCAGGAGGAGGGGGCAAGGGAGAAGGGAAGGATCAGCCAGCCAGGGGGGCCCAGGGCCAGGCTGGGATATTGCTGCCGGGGAGCCAGGGGTTGGAGCATTTCTGCCGGTGGGCCCCAGCCCCAGCCCCTCTGCTGCACTTGGTCGACAGACCCACCACTAAGGAAGGTTGGGGCAGAGGAAGATAAGAATCATCAGGCAAAACAATGCTGCATTTCTATCATCCCCTCCCGCCTCGGGGAGGGGGCCCAGGAGGAAACAGACCTGGTGAGGATACAGCCAGAGCCCAAACTAACTCCTGGCTTCCACTCCAGTGCTCCTTCTGCTCCATTTGGCCGTGTCCGTCAGGACCAGGCATTGTGGAGAAAGAGGGTCTGTGGTCCCTGGCAGGGACGTGTGGCAGCAGCCTCAGCGAATGGCAAGGACAGGCCAGACCCTCCTCCCCTCTGGCTCTGCTCTGTGTTACTAAGCCAGGCTGACGGGAAGTGCTAAATGAGCATTTGCCTGTGTGTTTGTTTTTTTTCCAGTTGGATCCTCCCACCCACCTTTGCAATATGTGTTGTTATCATATATCCCTCATTTTACCAATAAGGAAGCCAGGCTCAGAGAGGTAGAGATCACTGCCACAAGTCACGGGCAGGAGTAAACAAGGGATGCCTGCAGAGAGCTTCGCACCATCCTGGTGCTCAGTGGAGGACTGTGGGCCGTCGGCTGGAGGAGGGATGAGGTGCCAGGACTGGTTAAGGAGGACCTCTTGGATGAGGTGACGTGGGGCTAGGCTTTGGGGAGCCCAGCCTCTCAGGCTGCTGGTTCCCCAGAGTTAAGGTTGTTTCCTGAGGAAGCCATGGTGCTGGTTGGGTCTCCTTACTCTGAGGATGCTGCCTCCCCCCAGAAGATCCAAGTAACGTGGGCTGGTGCCCTAGGCCCTCACAAGCCTTCTGGCAGCCTCCACACTAGGGCTGCATACCCTGTGTTTTGTGAAGGGGCAGCCTGGCCTAGTGGTGGTCACATCAGCACTCCGAGCCTCTGTTTGCTCATCTGTCAAATGGGGACACTGCTCCTTACCAGGCGGGGCTGTGGCGAAGGCCTGGCACGGGATGGGTGCTCGGCAAGCGGGCACCACAGAACCTCCAGGAAAGAGCTGCTGAATTGAATGGGATTTAAGTCAAATGACAGACAGATCCCCATCTAGCTCGATCCATGTTTGAGCACAGAAGCAAAAAATCCTAAATACTTCATCTGAAGCCGCGGGCTTTAGAGGATCAGAAGTCACTCAGCCTGCTTCAGCTGTGTCTGTCCACACTGGATGAGGGCAGCAGCGAGCAAGCTGGCCTTCCGTTAGTGCTGCCCCAGCCCCAGAGCAGCCCGCACTTCCTGAGCGCTTGCTGTGGACCAGGCTCTAGGCCAAGCCCTTTATGTGACTTATTCTGCAGGAGGCAGCAGGCTCCAAAACTGAGGGCTGGGGACTTGGCTGGTACACAGTGCACTTGAGACTTGAACCCATGTCGTCTGGCTCCAGACTCCGTGCTCTTAGGGAGAGAAAGTCATCTACTAGAAATAAGCAAGAAAAAACCCCCACATTAATCTGAGGCAGACTTTCACAGTCACAAAGGCTTCTGTGCCTTCAGTTTTGTCCTGATGTCACCGGATGAGAATGGTTGTACCACTCGGTGTCTTACCAGGAGGCAGACAGGTGCGGGAGCTGCTTGGGGCCATGTGGCTAGGCGGCAGAGTGGGTCCCGTGCTCCTCCCCTGGCTCCCCAGCCACCTCCTGGGAAGGCCGCTGTCCAGCTTGTATGGAGACAGCCAGCAGGCCCCCAGGGACTCCACTATGGGTGTGGCCCAGCGGCCCCCATGGCCACCCCAAGGGGCAAGCACCATCCCAACCCCAGACCCCCATTCCCAGTATTCACCTCACTTTAGAGCCGTCAGTTGTCAGGAAGCAATATAAAGTAATTTTCAAGCTCCATTCCTTGGAACCCTTGAAGAAGCCTTCTGGGGTCGGCACGTGGGGTCACTGGATGCCGAAGTGGCAGTTACACTCACCTCTTTTCTGTATTTTGGGTTGCCATGTTAACTTTGTACCATAAAGGGCCCTGTAGAATTAAAGATGTACGTGCTTATGAACCATTATTTGAATCCAGCAAGTAACTACCTCCCCATTTTACAGATGGAAAAACTAACTTCAGAGCCCAAGCTTTCCCCAGAAATGATAACATTCAGGTAGTGTTCTAAGTTTTTTACCTTGTTTGACCCGCCCACCCCTGCGAGGGCCACACCGTTGTCCGCACTGTACAGGCAGGGGTGTCGAGGCTCAGGTGGAGCGGTTTCCTATAAGATTGGAATCCAGGGAGCCCAGCTCCCAAGTCCATGCTTTCAGCCACTCCCAGCCTGACCCGCACACCTTCTCTTCGTGTTCTGGAGAGGGGAAGTCACTTGCTGAGGGACCTGGGGCCACAGTGCAGATCTCCTGGCTCCCAGCCCAAGCCTGCTGTCCATGACGTCACTGGGCCAGGTGGGAGACAAGCAGCCCTATGTGAACCCCAGCTCTGTTCTTCACTGGCTGTGTGACCTTGGACAAGTAAATGGGCCTCTCTGAATCTGCGTCCTCACTTTAGAAAAGGGAGAACAGGGCCCACATCAGAGTCGTCGTGAAAGTCAGACAGGGTCATCCACGTGAGTTTGTGGGCCTGGGGTCTGGCACTAACTGTGAGGGCCCCAGCCACCCTCAGTTCATGGATCCAAGGAGTCCCCAAGGTTTCCTGCCTCACCTGCTTCCTCCTCCCTCTTCCTGGCCCTCACTGTCCACCTACATAACACAAATACTAATTACAACCATTTTCCTGAGCTGCTTCCTGGCTGAGCCTAATTACGGGGTAGTTCAGGTATGACCGTCATAAATATCAAGTGAGGCAGATTAACTCTGGCCTCAGTTTTATGTGATTAGATCAGCAAATTGTTCAGACACACGTAGTGTCCTCAGCTCGGGACTTACGCAGACCAGTCATCCTGCACGGGGTCTGGCCGGCTGCACGTTTCTGGTCTGTTTTGAACTTGGTGCTTAGAGAAGACCAGAGTGAGTTGGTCCTTTAACCCGGCCAGGAAGGGATGCCTGAAGTGGGAAGGATGGACCAGGTTGGGCTGCCATCTTATCTGTTGTCATGGCAAAGCCACAAGCCTTGGGCATTGGTCCACGTGGGCTGCCCTCTGGGCCGTGTTCTTCACCAGGTGTGTGACTCTGGGCATGTTGCTCACCCTCCCTGGGTTACAGCTGTTCTGTACTAATGCAGTGGGGAAGAGGGAAGGAGGTACCACGTGCCAACAAGTGGAAGGCCCCACACCTGGCATGTTCTAGGTCCTCCTAATTGTTCTTTTCCTTCCCATCTTCTGTCATTCCCAGTAGGATGCAATTCCGAGTTTTCTGAACCCAACGCCACCCACACTTATGTTTCCTGAGCGCTTCTTCTCTGCAAGCCCCAGACTGAGGACTTCATGTGTCTTATCTTACTTGATCGTATAAAGACTCTATGGAGTAGGTACCATCTCCACGTGATAGACAAGAAAACCAAAGCCCAGACAGGAAGTGGGGTGACTTTGTTAGGATCACGTGGTGACCCTTGGCTGCGGTCAGTGTGTTGGGATGAGATGCTAGGTCTCATGCAGGGTGCTGCAAGGGAGGAAAGGTCACAGTCAAGTCCAAGAAGGCTGCCTGGAGGAAGACATATCTGAGCTGACGAGTTAGCCAGGGGAAGAGGCGAGGAGAGGCCTCACGGACAGAGGGCGGTGGATATGCAGAGGCCCAGGAGCAGGGAGCATGGTGTGGCTAGGACACTAACCATACATATTTGACCGAGGTTCGAGCATGTGAGGGAGGCCTGGTGAGTCAGAAGCTCCAGAGGAGCCGGGAGCCAGACCCCAGCAGGGAGGGGAGGTTGGAAGCTGAGCCAAGGCCCCTGCTTTTTTCTGCCATTCCAGGGAGCCAGCGTGTGAAGGAGGACAGTGGACCATATCAGCTAGTTTAGAGAGTTTTGCTTGGAGCCAGCTGGGAGATGAGGGACAGGGGTGGGTTGGGGGGATGATAATGGGAGATCCAGTGGGTCAGGGGCCAATGCTGAAAGCTTCCAGGGGGAGGAGGGGCAGAGCCTAGGACACCCCTCCCCCCCAGAGGGCTAGACAGATGGGGTAGGTGGAGAGAGGCGTGGTCAGCAGTGTACTGTGTGTCCTGGGTCAGGGAGTAGAGGGGAGGTTGCTGGCCAGGTGTGGGGCTTGGGCGTGGTGTTGGTTGGTAGCACTAGGGAAGGCTCTCAGGGCCCCCAGGCAGGTGAGTCAGCAGTGGGCCAAGTAGGGGAGTGTTTTCCAGCTCCCTGCATGTGTGGGCATGTCTCGTCTGCCAGCACATTAGGGGAGCTCAGCCTGGGACTCTCTGGTCCAGACCAGGGTGATTGACTCATGGGCTGGCGAGGCCGCCACCTTCTCTGAGGAGGCCATGAGCAGCCTCGGTCTCCCACTCATGCTCTGTGCCCTTGGCTTTCTGTCTGTCTCTGAGTCTCACCTTTAGGCACCCCCTGCCCCCAACTCCTGTCTACCTCCCCCCTTTCCATGTCTGGCCTCCAGCTCCATCCGACCCCCTTGGTGGCACCCACCATCACTTCTGGGGTCCCTCAACACAACACAACCCCGGGTAGACTGTAGTCTCCATGGCCAGGCCTCAGGGAGGTAGCCCAAGAAAAGAGGAAGAGGCCCTGGAAGGAGGAAGGAAAGGAGGAAGGAAGGAGGAAGGAAAAGGAAGATCTGGGTTCAAGCCCCAGTTCTGCCACCAGCTGGCAAGCTGCTTCCCTCCAGCCTCGGTCTCTGCATCAATAAAATGGGGGTCCCAGGGCTTATTCCCCAGAGTTCTCATGGGACACAAGTAAGATCAGGGTATAGAGGTGCCCTGGTGGCTCAGTCGGTTAAACATCTGCCTTCAGCTCAGGTTATGATCCTGGAGTCCTGGGATTGAGCCCCACATTAGGCTCCCTGCTCAGTGGAGCCTGCTTCTCCCTCTGCCCCCTCCCCAACTTGTACACACATGCACACTGTACTCTCTCTCTCTCTCTCTCGTTCTCTGTCTTACTTTCTCTCAAATAAATAATTTCTTTTAAAAAAATCAGGGTATAATAAAGCCTTGAGAACTGGGCGGTGCTGGGGTTGTGTCCATGCCAACAACACTGGATGACATTGTTTGGGGTTTTAGTGGGCAGCAGTTCGGGTTTTTAAAAACATTTTATTGTAGAGCCGTTGAGGATTATGGTATTATTGAGAAGATCGTTCAGAGTTCCCATACATCCCACAGCCGGCTTCCCCTGTTATTAACACCTCATGTGGGACACTTGTCACAATGAATGAGCTGATATCGATCCATTATTACTAACTGAAGTCTGTACTGTATTCAGATTTCTTTCACTTTTACCTAATGTCCCTTTTCTGTTCTGGGATCCCATCTAGGACACCCCATCACATGTAGAGTCCTGTCTCCTTAACTCCTCTTGGCTATGAATTTCTCAGACTTGCCTCGTTTGATGACCTTGACAGCTTTGAGGAGTGCTGTTGGGTATTTTCTAGAATACTTCTTCATCGGGATTTGTCTGCTGTTTTCCTCCTTGTTAGACCCAGGGAACGTGTGTTGGGAAGGAAGGCCACAGAGCTAAGTGCCACTTCCGTTACGTATCAAGAGTACCTTCTCTCACTGGATTTATTGCTGTTGATGTTGAGCTTGGTCAGCAAGGAGTTTGTTATTTTTGTCCTGAGCACAGTGGCACGGCTAAAGTCAGGCCAGTGTTGGCTGAACGAAGGCCAAGATCAGATATGTGGGCGAGGGTAGGGGCGCCTGGATGGCTCAGTCGGTTAGGCATCCGACACTCTTGATCTCAGTTCAGGTCTTGATCTCAGGGTCATGAGTTCAAGCCCCATGTTGGGATCCATCCTGGGCATGGAGTATAGTTAAATAAAAATTTTAAAAAATAGATATATACGGATGAGGGCAGAAGTAAATGGAAAAGGTGGTATGAAGTGGGTTCACTTGGGGCTGGCATGCAGTGCGGTATACCAGGCTGTCCACAGCAACCCTTTCTCCAGATGAGGTACATGAGGTTCCAGAGGGGAAATGATGTGAGCCCAGGTCTGTCTTGACTGCCTCACCCCCACTGCTGAAAAAGTACCTCGACACTGCATTCCCTGGAGATTGGATAAGGGAAGGGGTGTCCCTGCTACCAATTGCTTCTCATTAACTTCATTCTGCAAAAGCTTCCTGATGGTTTCTGACCAAAACCCATTCACTAAGATAATACACAATCGAAATGGAAAATCAGGATCAGAGAAAACAGACTGAAATGTGTGGACGAGGAAAAGTCTGGACATAAAGACCAGGAAAGTGCCCATAAAGGAGTGTCTGCTTTGACTGTCAGTTTCCTGGCAGCCAAGGAAAAAAGGGATTTGGGCCAATTCCTAGGATTCCTACTATCAAAATAGGAATGTTGTGGTAAATTTAAAAAGAAATTAATCAAATGGAAATCTCTCCTCTAAAAGGCCAAGCAATGTAATAAATGATGTAATAGTAATAATAAATGTCACACGGTATCATCTTAAGGAGTGACACCCATATTTTTGCTTATCTTGTCCCTTGCATGAAATTGTTCTCTTTGATTTTACATGATTGTCATCAAACAACTAAACTCTACTCTTCTATGCTGAAGTCATAGATGCTAATGCCTTTGTGAAAACCTGGGATACTAGTTAACTAGTTATCTAGTAATCTATAGATAACTAGTTATGTAGTTAGTGAACTAGTTATCTGTATGCCAAGTTGTGTGCTGGGTGCCAGGGCTGGAAAGTAGTAAGAGGACTGTTGCCCACCCCCCAAGTCCTGTCCATCTCAGGCATGGAGATGTCCAGACAAGGCCTGCACATAAAGCAGGTGGTGCTCAGGAGGGCACACCACGGGGAAGGAAGTGGGGAGGGCTTCATGGAGGAAAAGGTAGGCCAGAGATGGAGAGCAATGGTGGAAAGGGGGCCCAGTCTTGGGAGATGGGGTACTACCTGCTCGTCCCTTGGGGATGGGGACCAAGTCCTACTCGGAGCTGCCCCCTCACCTTGCAGCACAGACCTGACGTGTATCAAGGACTCTGTGGACTCCCCTTGAGTGGTCGAGCCCTGTGGGGCTGGCTCAGGGCCAGGGTGATGACCACACACCCGAGGGGCCTACGGAGGATGGACCTGGAGAGGGAGGAGTTCGGAGTTCTTTCAGTGGTAGGGATCGATGGGAGGTTTTTGAGCTTTGTGGTATATAAGTAATGATGGAATGAAAACGACCTCGCGAGCACGTGCTGTGTGCCCAGCACTGCTCTAAGCACTTCGTCTGTATTAACTCCCTTAAGGATGCCAACAGTCCTGCGAGGGAGGTGCAGTGATTATCATCCCCATTTTCCAGACGAGACAGCTGAGGCACAGAGAGGCTGTCTCTCATGCAAGGTCACACAGCTGGGAAGTGGCCCCATGGACATCTGAACTAAGGCTCAGATCTAGAGCTTCTGCCCAGTCTGTTGTTGTGCCTGTTGGATAGCAATACTGAACTAACATGTGAGTGTGTGTGAGATGACCTATAAGGATTTCAGGGATCCCAGCCAATCACGAGCCCCCCAAGGCAGGACCTGATGGAGCAGAGGCTCAGAAAGAATATGGAAACAGGGGTGCCTGGGTGGCTCAGTTGGTTAAGTGACTGCCTTCGGCTCAGGTCATGATCCCGGAGACCCGGGATCGAGCCCCACATCGGGCTCCCTGCTCGGCAGGAAGCCTGCTTCTCCCTCTCTCACTCCCCCTGCTTGTGTTCCCTCTCTGGCTGTGTTTCTCTCTGTCAAATAAATAAAATCTTAAAAAAAAAAAAAATCTTTAAGAATATGGAAACAGCTTGGAGGGTGTGGCCAAGGAGTTGCAGTCCTGCAAATTTCACTGGAACTGTTCTTCCTTCCTCTGACACCCTCCAAGGTTCCTTGAAGATCCCCCGCCTTGGGCACCAAAGGTGAGAACCATCTGAGTGACTAAGGCAGTCGCAGCAAATAGGATCCTGCCTGAGTGTCACTGGGCCAGAGGCCTTTGTTGTCAGAAACATGTGAACATTTCTAGTATTTCTCATTTCTGTTCACTCCAGGCCTTTGATTTTCAAGGGTGGAGTTTCCAGAGCAGGGCACCATCACACCTGCCTCTACCTTCTCTGTGCAGCTGGTGGCCTGGGGCCGGGGGGGGACGAGCTGTGGCTCCCACTCCTCCGTGCTTGGTCTCCACCTTCTCATGAGCATCAGACTCTGAGGGGCCAGGGGAGGAACAAGCGGATCAAGGCATACTCCCCACAAAGCAGCCGTGTTCTCCTTACGCTGAAGCTCGTGGGGTCGGATGTGATCCCCGTGCTGCAAACAGAGCGATCAGAAGGAGCATGGACCACCCAGCCAGCTCGGTGCCTGGACTCCGTGAGGGCCCCACCCGAAGAAGCAGCTGCTCCTTCCACAAAGAGCACAGGACTAAGAGTGCGGCACCCAGGTTCGAGGCCTATCTCTGCCACTTCCTAGCCATGTGGCTGGGGTTCTCGGAGGCAGCAGCATGAGGTCAGGCAGGCAAGCGTTCACATCCTGGGCCTCTCACTCTCTAGCCAGGGGACCTGGGCAGCGAGGGAGGAGGGTATCGAGTCCTGCCTCCTCTCTCACCCTCAGTCTTCTCACTGGGAGCCCAGCAGGACATCTTGGGATTAGGACAGCTACATTTTGTCAGGTGGCACAGAGCAGGTTCCCTGCCTGTCCAGCACCTCCCTACCACTTCTTCTGTAATGTGGAAGTGTTACTTGCTGAGGCTGCGGCCCCAGGTGGGTGTGGGGAGCCAGCAAGACAGGAAGGGGAAGGCCCCTTCGGGCTGTGGGTGGGTGTGAATGGAGGGCCATCGCTGCTGTTGGAGTGGCACTCACTAGGGGCCTGGGGCCTCTGCATTCCTCACCCAGCCAGCCAGGTGGGTTCTGTTCACTGCAGAGCCCGAGGCAGGCATTTTAGGAGGGGCACCTTGCCTTTTGTGCCCCGAAAAATAAACAACTCTCTATCGGAGCAGGTTTTCGCTTGGAAGGTATGTGAGCTTCCTTCATCGTCCATCTGCAAACAGGCTGCAGTGGGACAGACGGCATCGGCGGCCTGGCCTTGGCCCCGGGATGGGCTTCCAGCCTCCCTCCCTCGCCTCCCGCCTTTGCCGCAGCACCCATGGAGGCTCCAGCTGCAGACTTGGACCTGGGGGAGACTGTGCCTTCAGGGTCCTCCCATTTAGAGTGCTGTGTGCTAGAAGGAAGCATGATGTAGGAGCCTGGATGAGGGAGACACTGAGCAGGAGACCAGAAGCCGCCTTGTCTGGGGGTGGTGAGGAGAGCTTCCTAGAAGGGGTGATCTCTGAAATGAGATAGAAGGAGGAGGAGCCATTGCCTCTGTACCCAGGCACATTACCTGCCTGAGCCTCCGTTTCAGGCTCCGTAAAAGGGGCCATAATACTCAGAGGGAAGGGTGAGAGGCTTAAATGGGATGATGGATGTGAAAAAAGTGACAAATGCCTCATGCCGCTAAGTGTCTCTGAAAATAGTAGCTGCTGTGCCAGGCCAGGGAGCGATGTGGTGAGTTGAACTTATTTTTCAAGGGTCTTTTCCTTGGGCAGTTGACACCTGTTACTTCGGGTAAGCAAGTGTCCTGGTTTCAGAAAAAGTCCAGTTGTAACTCAGCATGAAGTGAAGAAGCACTGGAGTCCTTTCCACCTGTCTCCAGTGGGTGATGGGAAATCCCCCACCCACTGGGAGTGGGGCAGAAGACTCCAGAAGTAAAATTCTTCCCAAGCACCCACCTCCCCCAGGCCTATGCCTGTTCAGTAGTTTCCTTTGTCCATGGACATTGCAAAATTAGATTGTCAAGGACTGAAGGGCAGTGTCCCAGAGTAATGTTCACTTCCCCTCCTCTTGTTGCACCTTTGTTTTGAACTGTCTGCGGAGCACCTATAGTGTGTGAGGTGATGGGGATTCTCTGTGCCAAACAAAGTCCCAGCCCTGATAAAGCTCATAATGCTCGCAGGGTGGGATGAGAGGGATCAATGTAAAATAAAATATTAACAGACCGCAGTAAATACCAAAAAAGGAAAAAATGGGGTGTGTAACAGAGTATTTGAGGGGCTACTTAGAGTGGTCAGGACACTGGAGGAGGTGGCATTTAAACTGAGGTCTGAAGCTGGAACTGGCCATGGGAGTAGAGATGAGGAAAGAATGTTCCAGATAGAGGGGAGAGCAGCTGTAAAGATCTTGAGGGAGGGGAGAAACTTGAGTCTGAGGAACTGAGTAAAGGCCGAAGAAGTTGGCCTGAGTGAGTGAGGTGGGGAGCAGCACGAGATGAGGGTAGGCAGGGGCTGTGGGCAGAATGGTAAAGGGACTGTCCTTGAGTTTCAAGCAAGGGAATAACAAGTTCAGAATTTCCTTTTAAAGGTTTGCTCTGGGTGCTGAGAGGGCCAGAGTAGAAGCAGGAGGCCGCCAGGAGCTGTCGCTGTGACCCCAGGCAGTCACCCCACCCCTCTGAGCCAGTTCCTGCACACATGTGTGTGGCCATGGGAACCAAATATGGGAATGAACAGGCATGCAGTGCGGGAAGCTGAGAAATGTATAAATGCGGGGGATTCCAGGTCTCACTGGAAATGGAGGGTCCTTCAGGAAACTTCTGGGTTAGACCTCTCTGAGGTAGGAAGCAGAGTGCTGGGTACCTAAGGTCCCTACTTGAGCACCCCACATCCGAGAGAGCCTGCTTTTCCAGCCCAGGTCACACGGCTGGGAGGGAGCACCTGCTTGAGACTCTTGCCTCCTGGGACTAAAGGTAGAGGGATGGGTCACCTTCCTGGATTTTCACTAGCCCTAAGCTTCTGGAATTTTCTGAAATTATCTGGCTTAAAATCTCTGAGCTAGAGGAAGGGGGAAATGAGAGGGGAGACACCTGCCTTTTCTATTCCACCTCCTGCCCCCCAATCTTCCTAGCTCTGATGGGGAGACTTACTTGAGGCACCTGAGGGCCAGTGGGGGGTGGCCCTCTTGACAGCTGTGGTCCAAATTAAGGGCATCTTCCTAATCCTCAACTCCCGCTAGCTGCCCGGCCCCTTCCTCAAAGGAGACTTGGGGCTTCCGAAGAGGAGGGGCTGCTGCGAGACCCCTTCCTGCCGTGGGGGGCCTCCACCTACCCCGTCCCCGCCTACCCCACCCCCACCCCCAGTTTCCCCGTGGACCCATGAGGGGAACGGACAACTGCGCACCCGTCAGGCTCCTCCCGCGAAGGTGGCGCGTTGTCCTGCCCGCCCCAGGCCAGCCTGTCGCGCGGCGACCCGACCGACCGCAGTGGCGGTGGCGGTGGGGACCGGGCGTCGCGGGGCGCAGCATGCGGAGCCGGTAGCCGGGCGCTGTAGGCTCTGGGGGTGAGGCATCGCATTGCATAAGCCGGAGGAGGGGGAGGGGGAGGGGGCGGAGGGAGGCGGGACCCCCTCCCCCGCGGCGGGCCGGTCTGTGGGCCGGTCTCGGTGTCCCGGGCGGGGCGGTGCGCCCCGGCCGCTTCCCCATTCTCCCCATTCGCCTGAGAGCCATGGAGGCGCTGAGGGAGTCTGTGCTCCACTTGGCTTTGCAGATGTCGACCTACAAGCGGGCCACGCTGGACGAGGAGGACCTGGTGGACTCGCTGTCGGAGGGAGAAGTGTACCCAAACGGCCTGCAGGTAGGAGCCCCGGCCCGCTGCGAGCCGCCAGGCGGCCAGCCGGGCATGCGCGCTGCTGCCTCCCCCGCCCCCACCCTGCCAGCCCGAGAGGGGGCCGTGCCAGCCCCAAGGCTCAGGGCAGCTCGGGCTCCGTGGGGGAAGATACCTTTCCGGGGCAGCAGTGCCCCCAAGGCACTGGGCTCCCTCCCTCCCGGGGCTCCTCCCCAGCGCTGGCTGTCCCCTAATCCTGCCACCTGCCAATGGGACTACAGCCCCTTGGCAGAGTTGAGGCACTCTACAGAACTGAACTGGACCAGTTACCTTTCACAGGAAAGACAGTCCCTGAGTGCTGAGGAACTTGCCCAGGGTGACGCAGTCCAATAATGGCAGTTTAAAACTGTCCCAGTTTTAGTGTGGAAAGCCCTGTGTCCCTGGAAACCTTTCAGTCCTCTGCAAACCAGGATAGATGATCACCCTATCTGGTAGGCATGGCCCCATTCTTCCCTTTTCCCCAGTACCTGAATTTCCTGCAAGGAAGAACCCATCTTCTGCCCCTTCTTTGCCTGCCTCTTTGCAGCCTACTCATGAAACCCAGTTCCTCCCCTCCCCAGGGTCTGTCCCTGTGGGACTCAAACATGCCCACCACCTCCCTACCTTGTGGCAGAGCAGTGAGCATGGCTGCATCCTGCTCTTGTCTCCCTGCAGGGCTGAGCTGGGACAGTGTTGAACAGGATCAGCCCTGATGGGGTTTGGACCGAGGCAGGTGGGCGGGAGCAAGTTGAAAGCATCAGCGACACTCAGGGGGGCCCTTGGTCTGGCTCCTGAGAAACCAGCCCAGAAAGAGGAACAGGGCATCTCAGCCCAGGAGAACTTCTGCCAGGATGACCAAGGGAGGCATTGGGGATCATGTTGGGACCACCCAATGAACTGACACCAATTCACAACTTATCCAGAGGGCAAGCTTAGGGTGTATGGGAAACACAGGCTGCCAGGCCCAACCTTACTCAGGATACTCTTAGAAGCTGGAATAATAATACCAGGAAGGGAAAACAGCACTGATGGAGTCCTTCCTCCAGACTGGGTAAGTAGGCTCAGGGAGATCCGAACTCATGACTCCCAAGTGGTCTGCCCACTGGGACTTGGCACCTTATCTATATCATCCCACTTAACTTTCAGAACCACCCCTTTGAACTGTAGGGATTACTGTTCCCACTTACAAATGAGAAACCGAGGGGCTGAACGGGTATACAACTCGTCTTAGATCACAGAGCTAGAAATCTGGGAGTGAGAAATCAACACAATCTGTCTAAAACCTCTTCCTTGGGACCCTTGTTGAGAGGCTAAATCCAGCAGGAAATTAGATTTCTGAGGCAGGCACTTTTCCCTTCACAAATCAAAACAGAATCTAATCAGCAATCTTTTCAGAGTCATCTTGCACAGAAGGTTCTAAATATATCACCACAGAAGCATTTCAGAATTCACAACAAAATAATAGGCCATGTTGTCATCACCATAACATAACAGCAGCCCACATGGGGATAGCCTTTTTCAGGTCACACGGTGTGTTCATCTGCCCCAGGGCTGCCTGGCAGAGTAGAAGCAGCCCGATCTCCGAAGCTGGGGTCCCCGGTGCGAATTCTGACTCCTGTTGTGGTCTTGGGTGAGCTGCTTAACCCCGAAAGAACAATTCCCTCATCTGTAAAATGGGAGTTAGAGAAAGTCAGTAATGCCTCTTATGGGGCCTGCTAGGATTATTGTTTTTATGACCTGTGAGGTCGGGACCCCGTGGCTATGTTACAGATGACGAAGCAGAGTCTCAGAGAGGTTGGGGACATTCCTGTGGTCACAGAGCTATCATGTGTTTTGGAGCGCAGTGTTGCTGTCCTTACACCAGTCTCCCAAACTGGGTACATGGTCTACTTTTTATACAGACAAAGCCAAAAAGATTGCCCCAGGGACTTGGGACATTTCTGTGGATAACCAACCCGGCTTTCCTTGAGTCCCCATGGCTTCCCCAAAACAAGTGTGAACCAGCCACTGCTCGAATCGAGAACTTGTTCACTTCAACTTACGAAGATGAGTTTTCTACTAATTTTGTGGGGGGGGGGGTTGTTTGTTTTTTTTAAAACATTTTATTTATTTATTTGACAGAGAGAGAGATCACAGGCAGGCAGAGAGAGAGGAGGAAGCAGGCTCCCCGCTGAGCAGAAAGCCCGATGCAGGCCTCAATCCCAGGACCCTGAGATCATGACCCGAGCCGAAAGCAGAGGCTTTAACCCACTGAGCCACCCAGGCGCCCACTAATTTTGTTTTTAATCACTGAAGTTTTTTTTTTCCCTCCCAATATAAAGACTTTACATGCTTATTTATGAAAAAAAAATAGCCAAGTATAAAAAAAATATTTAAAAAGAAACAATAATCCCAGCACTCGGAAGTAACCTCTTCTAGTTTTCTACATTTGCACACATATATTTATAACCATAATAGAGCTCACTCTAAGCACACAATGTTGTGCTGTCCTTGCTTCATTTAATGCCATTTCACGAGCGTTTTTGCTCTTGTTTAAAAGCTTCCAAAATATGCTGTCATTAAAAATTATAATGCCGTGGGGCGCCTCCCTGGCTCAGTCAGTAGAGCATGTGACTCCTGATCTTGGAGTTGTGAGTTTGAGTCCCATGTTGGGCATAGAGGTCACATACATGCATACATAACATATAGTACCTCATGGTACCAGTATATAAAAATATATATGCTCCATCTGCTAAGGTTAGACAATAGGCCTAGTAACTAGCATTGTAGGTGACCATCCCTCAGGCTTCGGATAATTTCCTATGAGCTGGTGCTAGAAATGCATTGCTCCTTTGAACTTAAGATTTTTTTTTTTTTTTTTAAGATTTTATTTATTTGGGATGCCTGGGTGGCTCAGTTGGTTGGGCAACTGCCTTCGGCTCAGGGCATGATCCCGGAGATCCGGGATCGAGTCCCACATCGGGCTCCCTGCTCTGCGGGAAGCCTGCTTCTCCCTCTCTCACTCCCCCTGCTTGTGTTCCCTCTCTGGCTGTGTTTCTCTCTGTCAAATAAATAAAATCTTAAAAAAAAAAAAAAGATTTTATTTATTTGACAGAGAGAAACACAGCCAGAGAGGGGACACAAGCAGGGGAAGTGAGAGAGGGAGAAGCAGTCTTCCCACCAAGCAGGGAACCTGATGTGGGGCTCGATCCCGGGTCTCTGGGATCATGATCTGAGCCAAAGGCAGTCGCTTAACCAACTGAGCCACCCAGGCGCCCCAAGATTTTTATTTTTTTTACTATTTCATTTATTTGACAATGAGAAACACAGCAAGAGAGCGAACACAAGCAAGGGCAGAGGGAGAGGGAGAAGCAGGCTTCCTGCTGAGCAGGGAGCCCAATGCGGGGCTTGATCCCAGGACCCTGGGATCATGACCTAAGCCAAAGGCAGACACTTAATGAGTGAGCCACCCAGGCACCCCGATTTAAGACTTTTTAAATGGCCCCCATCCCTTCCTCCCAAATCGCCCTCTTTGATGGGCAGCTATAAAAATAAGCTACTTGATTTTTCACGATTTTGAAGCCAATTGATTCTGGAATTCCAAAGTTACCCATACCAATACCAGTAAATAAAAACCTCCATCTCTCCACCAGACTTGACAGCTTTGTTACTAAATATGCTGACCAAGTACTGAATTTCGCTGGACCACATTCTATGGGTACCGCACCTAAAAGGCTTTTTCTTTTCCTTTATCTCATATTTAGGCCCAAGGTAATCGTGATTCACTAAAATTAGTCACTGCAGACTGAGGGCTGAATTTAAAGCCAGATAGCCCCAGGGCCTCAGCTTGGCGTCTTATTGGCTGTGAGACCTGTAAGCAGCTCATGTAAATAGGTTCTTTTATGTCAAATGGGTTAATATTATTTTTCAATTTTTAAAAAAATATTTTTTAAAGATTTTCTTTATTTGTGGGGGGAGAGAGAGAGCACAAGCAGGGGGAGCAGTAGGCAGAGGGAGAAGCAGGCTCCCCATTGAGCAAGGAGCCTGACGTGGAACTCCATCCCAGAATCCCGGAATCATGACCTGAACCGAAGGCAGATGCTTAACCGACTGAGCCACCCGGGCATCCCAGGGTTACTACTGTTAATCGACAGTTGTTGCAAAGATTGAAATGAAGCCGTGCAAGTGAAAGCATTGTGCATAATACACAGAGAATGGATTTGGTTGCTATTGGGTTTATTACTGTGACTCATCAGGTGGGAGGTCTCAGCGAGGCCCTAAATACAACAGTTTTGCTCTCAGGAGCCCTCTGCTCAGATCAGCTGCCTGCCCCCCACCCTGCGCCCCAGCATTCATCATTTTGGTGGCTCAAAGGGGGTCAACTAAAGTGATCCCACAGCCTAAGCTGGTGAGCAGGCAGCTATGACTTTGGTACAAAATGTTGCTTCTAAAAATCAGTTTCTTTCTTTTCTTTTATTTATTTATTTGACAGAGAGAAACACAGCAAGAGAGGGAACACAGGCAGGAGGAGTGAGAGAGGGAGAAGCAGGCTTCCCGCCTAGCAGGGAGCCTGATGTGGGGCTCGATCCCGGATCTCCGGGATCATGACCTGAGCCGAAGGCAGTTGCTTAACCAACTGAGCCACCCAGGTGCCTCTAAAAATCAGTTTCTTCAAGAGAAGGGAAAGCCAAGATATTTCATTCTTAGTGGTGACTTTTCTCATCTCCCCCCACACACACACATACCACACACACGGGCTGTCCTTCGAGGGTGATTTCAGGAACAAGCCCACTGAGTACTTTAAAAAGACCCCTATGCTCTCCAGGAGTCCACTGTTTGAGCCTTATACTCCTGGCTTTCGAGTTCTAGTATCTGAGGTGGCCAGACCTGGGACCTCATCTAGCTTCCTCATTTTGAAGATAGCAGACTGAGGCCCTCATTTTGAAGATAGGAGACTGAGGCCCAGAAGAGGCCCAGTGACACACACACAGGGTCTTGATAAAGTCAAGGCCACCCTTTAACGTCCCCTTTCCCATGCCATACGCAGTAGGGTGTTCCTTCTTGGAAACAGAGAGCTGGAAAGTGCTACGGTTCCTGTGTTGATGGCAGGAGTCCCCTCCCCCACAGCAGGCACTAGTGTAAGCTGTTATGTGTCACTAGAAGAGAGTTTGGCATGGGGTCTGGGGGACAGGCAGGGCTCAGGCTGGAGGTGGGGAGGACAAGAAGGCTATAGTTCTGCTCTGGGCTGGCCTCGGTAGCCTCAGCGGGAAGCCCACTGTATAAAAACTCTGCTGGAAGAAACCTAACCCCTCCTAACCTAACCCTTTTCACCCTAGCCCCTCCGTGGTAGCTGGGTGCTGCCCGGGGCTAAGCTGTCATGGTCTATCTGCTCTGAGAGGCTGACTAGAAGGAGGCAGTCTGGTCTCTCTGCCAGCCCTCATGGGGTGGCCAGGCTCTTGGGCTACAGGGGGTGGGCTCCCTGCCAACCCCTTGGACAGACTGACTCCTTTTGCCTCTCTAAGCAGCCCAGGTCACGGGGGGACCTGGTGGTGTCTCAGCAAGGACCTGTGCCTCTCTTCTTGACCCCCTGCTTCTTCTGAACACCAGGCTCTGCCCCACTCCCCACCCCTTCTCCTGCTGGCTTGCCTCCTGGGCCCCAGGCAGCCATGTCCCTCATCCCGTCTTTGCCTGCAGAACTCGTTCTTGCTGTAAGCCTAGGTGAGCCAAGCACTCCCTTCTGTAACTGAATATTTATCCCTCATTAGGGCTTTGTTTCTTTGGCTGTGGAAGCTCTGGGAACCCCTAGGTTGGGCAGCTCAACCGTTTCTCTCTCACTCTCTGTTTCTTTGCCTTTGTCTGTGTCTCTCCTCCTCTGTCTCCCTTTCCACCTCTCTCTTTTGAGGGCATTCTTTTCCTTCGGTCTCATTCTCTGTCTGCCTCACGTGACAGTAAATAGAATATTAAGCCCACCCTTAATATCCTATTATTAAGGTCACTGAGCTGAGCATTTACAATAATTCTCAGCTCCAACTTTCAAGCATTAGCTCTGCTCCCTGGCCGACGGCCACCTCCAGTTACCTCTCCAGAGACAGAGTGGGCTGCCTGCCACTAATCCTCTCACCCTCCAAGCCCCTGCAGGCCAGTCTCTGGTGATCAACATACTCTTGTTTCCAAGAGGAAAATGAGAAAGCACTTGGGTCCTCCCCTTCTGTGACCTCAGCTGGCTGGATGCTCTTAAGGAGGCCGGGCAGGGACCACTGGGCTCAGAGAGAAGGGCCTCACAACATGGCCCCGTCCGCTGCACAAGGAATTGGATGGCTTCCCCGGAGAGGCCTCTGGGCGACATCTCCTGCCCCAGGGGGATGCCTCTGGATTCCTTCTGCCCTCAGAGAGGAGGCTTGTCAAGCAACCATCAGGCCCTCAGCCAGTCAGCCACAAGTTGAGCAAAGAACATTACAAAGGTTAAAAACCCCATTTTCAAATTCTGTTTGCCATTTCTTCCTGGAACTGAATTTCTAATTTAATTTGGACTTAATTCTGATTCAGTTTTGCAGTGGACACCATCTGTTTGCTTGACACTAAGCAATGAGGCCCAGCTCGACCTTCTGCTCCTCTGGGGCAGCGTGGCCACGGGGCTTAGGCTGAGGGTTCTGGAGAGAGATGGGTTTTCTACTATCCCCCCTCCTCCCCCACTTCCTGTGTTTCCTCTGGAGCTGATACTAGTGCTTACTCTTCAGGGCGTTGTGAAGATAGAATAGCATCATCCAGCAACAAAATGGAATTAACATGATGCCAGGCCCATAGAAGGCACTCGAGTGTTAGCTATGTTTATGACTCCTTTTTCCTACCCTCTGTTCCTCTCATCTTCTCTCTTTCCTTCCTCTCTCCCTCCCTTCTACCTGACTTCCAGCCCCCCCAGGGTGAGGGGGCGGTGCTCCCTCCGCAGACCCCAGACAGTGAGGTATGCCTGCTTCCCCAGGCCTGATGGCGTGCTCCCTGACTTCCCAGAGCCAGCACCAGGAGGTTTGCGAGGCTCCCCTGCCTCTGCCCGTCACCCCCTCTCCCCCTGCACTGGCCATGATATGGGGGCACGAGGACCCTCAGGAGGGGGCAGCCGGTGAAACAGACCCGGGCCAGGGTGGCAGGGAGAGGGAAATGTTCCTTCTCATCCTCTGGGACTCCTCTGAATAGCAGTTCCCAGGGGGAGCTGTGTGAGAAAATGGATGCCGAGGAAAAGGCACTTTATAACCTGCCAGTGCTGGGAACATCTAGCACCGCCCCTGGCCCCTGGCCCACAGCCCCCCCCCCCCCCCCCAGAGGCAACTTCACGGCATTAGCGTGTTCAGAAGCTTCGTGACTCGCCCCCCCGCCCCCCCATTTCTCACAATTTTAAAACTGTTCTTCGGAAAGGGGTTTTGGGCGGCGGCAATATGACTAGGCCCCGAGTTCCTTTTGTTTGGTTTTAGAACACGATTTTTTTGTTTTCCACAAAAAGTTCTCATGTTCTCCTTTCTCTGGTGCGGCAATTCCCAGTCATTTCCTGCCCAGAAATTACGTCGTCATGACCATGATGCTGTGCAGTGCCCTTCCCTAAGGGGACCAGCCTCAGATCCCCACGTGCCAGCGTGAGGCTCCCTGAGGGCTGGAACCTGGCTCCGGGGACAGACACCCCCTTCGCTTTTGGGGGAGCCCTTGCAGGTCAGAGTCTGAGTTTCCTCTTCTTCCCCCACAGCTCTCCACTCCCTGCCCCCTGACAGCTGCAGGTACTCCCCCCTGCATGCCCACACCCCCACAAGCCTCTCTCCCTCCACCTTGGTCTTCCCAAAGGGGCACATCTGCTCTCTGTCATTCCACCCTCCAGAAGAAGTCCGCTTCTTTAATGGGGCTCACAGGGCCCCTTAGGTTCTAGGCCTGCCTCCGCTCCCCTTTCCTTCCCCATTCACCTGGCTAGCTCCTACTTACTCCTCAAGACCCAGCCCAGGCATCCCCATCTCCAGGAAGCCTTCCCTAAGTGGACCCCACCCCATCCTCCACTCCAGTCTGTTTCTTTATCCGCCTTCCTACTGGACTGTGAGGGGCTGAAAGCAAGGGAGTGTGTCTTCCTCTCAGTATTTTCAGCATGAGGGCGCATGACCGCAGTGCCACTGAGCCGAGCCCACCTTCAGGGACCTCTCCTGTGCTGCGGCCCAGGCTTTTGTAGGAAACACTTCTTGCGATGGAGGGGAGCCCCGAACTGGCCTCTGGTGTGAAGGCCTGGGCTGAGGGCCCCAAGTGTGATTGGCCGGTATGTCCCTCCTCTGCCCAGAAGGCCCTGCCACGCCCTCCACTTCCTCTCATTGTGCCTCCCTTCCTGTTTAGCTAGACTGTTAGGCCAGGGACATTTTTCCTCCCTTTGAGGACCTGCCTGAATGGAGCCCTCTCTCCATTGCCTCTCCCCTGACATCTCCCAGATGCCCATCTCTGATCCCCTGGTGGGCTCCAAAGTCAACAGACTTGGGTTCAAACCCAGCTCTCCTCATTTAGCTATGTGACGAGAGGCAGGGGCCTCACCTTTGGGAACTTGTTTCCTCATCTGTAAAAGAGAACTCATAACAGCCCTCACGAGACCGTGAGGGTGTAATGGGCAAAGGATGTCCGCACTCCTGGGAAGTGTGAGCTGTGGCGTGTCATCCTGGCCTGCTGGTGCGGGGGCTCTGAGAGGAGCCCAGCTGGACGCTCACTGGATGCCTGCAAGTCCAAACATCCTGTTCTTTTTTGAACTCCTTACTGGAGAACCAGGGGAAAAGCTATTCTTTTTTTTTCCTTCTGCCCGTATCGGGTAACACAAAAAACACAAGTCCGGCTGGGTTGAGCTGCTTGAGTCTGGTGTTTAGGAGCTAATCCGAGCTGCTGAGCAGGGTGGCGGCTCCCTTCCTGGATTAGGACCGGTTCTGTGGGAAGCAGACCACCCCTGAGGCGGGAGGGCAGCCCTGATGGCTCCCCGGGGCCTGGGCCTGCCGCCGAGCCCCTTGCTCCTGGGGAAGGGGGGCCCTGGGCTCACGTCCTCCCCTCCCCTCATGCCCCCTTCCCTGCAGGTGAACTTCCGCAGCCCCCGGAGTGGCCAGAGGTGCTGGGCGGCGCGGACCCAGGTGGAGAAGCGGCTGGTGGTGCTGGTGGCGCTCCTGGCAGCAGGACTGGTGGCCTGTTTCGCAGCGCTGGGCGTTCAGTACCGGACAAGTAGGTGCCTCTGGGTTTCGTCATGTCCTCGACTCACTCCTGCCCTCGGCTCCGTCTGCCTGGGCCCAGGGCCTTCCCTGCTCAAGCCAGGGCTGGCCTCCAGGGCCAAGGAGAGAGCGGGGTCCGGACGGCTGGGCGCTGAGGTGGACTGAGGCATGGGTGCTGGACGGCATGGGTGGCGGAGAGGGTTGGGACAGGAGTCCAAACGAGCACTGGGCCAGCGGCTTCTTGTCTGTGTGGCCTCTGCCTGCTCCCCTGTGAATGGGGAAAATGGGCTCCGATTTGGGGCTGGCCCTGAGAGTCAGGGATCCTGTCTGTCACATACCTGATGCCTACTAGGACTTCTTGAACCTTAGCTCTGGGTGCTCTTATTGTTAGGGTGTGAGCTGATGCGACTCACAGTCTGGCCCAGGCCGCCATGCTCAGTTCCAGCAGAATAGTGATAATAGCTTCCGTTTACTTAATACTTTCCATGGACCAAAATACCACACCTCTTCTTTACAAACATAATCTCGTTTCCTCCTCACAGCCACCCTGGGAGACGTGGTTACTTTTGACCCCATCAGCATCCAAGGAAGCTGAGGCTGTGAGATGAGGTTACTTGCTCAAGCTTACATGGCTGGTGCACCGAGGGAGGGGACAGTGGGGTTTCAGCGCGGGCTGGCAGGCCCTCCCCCGCCTTTGTCACTGTGGTGCACCTGTGTGTGTTAGAGTCCCCAGGAGAGGGGTCCTGCCATGGCCTAGCTGGCCTCCGTGTGCCTCTTCTGTACACGTTGTAATCACGTCTCTGGGGCCCAGCTGATCCTGCCGTTTGGGGTCTGCGGCCGGCTGGTGGGGTCTGGCTGAGGGTATCCAGCCGAGTACCTCGTGGAGAGTTGCTGTGCTGTAAGCACTTGTGGAACTGCAAAGGGCAGAGCCAAGTTAAACAACAAGGATAGGGGTCCGGCCAATCCCAGGATCTCTCACATCCGTGTGCCTAAACATCTAGGTTTCCCACAGCAGGTGGTCCATCTGGTGGAGCCGACTCTGGGGCCTTTGCTCAGGGTCCCACCCCACCAACTCGGTCACCTGGTCACTCATCCCATCAGAGTGGTTATGACCTCTTCCAGGATCTGGGGATGTTCACCCCAGGCTTTGCTGAGCCTTCCCCACTGTAAAGCTGCTGTCGTGCCTGGGTGGCCATGCTAGACTGGGGTGAGGGGGAGAGTTCAAGGGCCTGGAGAGAGGGCAGGACGTCCCCTTAGTCATCCTTACCTATGCCTGTGTCAGGCACTCCAGCAGCCAGTGTTGCCTCGAGACTGCCCCACAATTTCCCAGAAACAAGAAGGGAATCCCCAAGGGCTGGATCCTGGAGCTCGGGCCCACGGGTGCGGCCCACAGGCCCATAGAGGCCTTGCTTCGGCCTCTATCCCGTCCCCCTCTGGGCCACAAGAGAGGTTTCCCCAGCCTGGACCGGGATGAAAGGAACTCTCCCCCTACCCCGGGTGCCTCTGGGCCAGGGATCTCATGAGCCCTGAGCTAATCCATGTGTCTTCATTGGCAGCCCCGGCCTGGGACAGCAGTGGCCACCCCGCATTGACAGGAACCCCGTGGCTATCAGCAGCGGCTGGCACTGGCCACCCCTGAGCGAGCATCAGGCTGGTCAAAGCTCATTCTCCCATGCTGCTGCAAGGCCCTGCTCAAAGTCCTGTCTGGGCCCCTACATACATACTTATCGACTTTCCTGCCACACCCACTTTCCAGAAACATGCAGGTGCTTTACAAACGGCGGCAGTAAAATACACAGATTCTCCCAAAAAATATTCTTAAGTATCTTACTCAGTGTTGGGGCTCAGCACCATCCAGATGAGTATCTGTGAACTAGGTCTGGGGCTGTTCCTGCGTCCCCATGGGTCATGCACATGGTCAGAGGAAGAAGTATTTTCTGCCTCTGCAGGTGGTGACCAAGGGCTGGACAAAGCTCATTTCATTCATTCACTCACTCATTCATTCAGCATACATGTACTGGACAGCTGCTAGGTGCCAGGTACAATGTTGGGCAAAGGAGAGAGAGATGCGAGTAAGGTGCTGGCCTGCCCTCCAGCTCACGTTCCAGTCAGGGAGAGAGACAGCCACGACATAGCGCAGTCCGTGCTCAGAGAGCACACCTTCAGGCCCTCAGCCGAGGGGCCCAGGGAGGAATGAAGGTCGGGGAAAGTTTCCCTGAGGGGTTAGAGCCTGGGCTGAGTTTTGAAGGTCTTGATCTTTTTTTTTTTTTTTTTTTTAAAGATTTTATTTATTTGACAGAGAGAAACACAGCTAGAGAGGGAACACAAGCAGGGGGAGTGAGAGAGGGAGAAGCAGGCTTCCCGCCGAGCAGGGAGCCCGATGTGGGGCTCGATCCTGGTTTCCGGAATCATGACCTGAGCCGAAGGCAGTTGCTTAACCAACTGAGCCACCCAGGTGCCCCTTGAAGGTCTTGATCTTGATGTTGATGAGGGAGGCCTGGAAACAAGTAATTGATCAAGTGTATGTTAAGTCCCTGCCAGGTCAGGAATGGCTGGTTAAAGGATTTATAAACCACTAAGCAGTTAAACAACCAAGCATCACCTAAGCACCACCTCCGTGCCTTGCCCAGTTCCTAGCAGAGTGGGGACCCATCAGGCCTCTCGGGAGACTGGTTTCCTGTTTTGTTTTTGAACTCAGGTCCCCTTACCATATCCTCAAAGATCAATCAGCATGCGCCCCTCCTGGTCTCCCTGCCCGATGCACACGCACACTGGCATGCCGTTTCTGACAGATGTGCTCCCTGAGGATTCCTCTCGCGATCTGTCTCGGGGGCACTCCCAGCAGCCAAGGTTTAGTCAAGCCCAACTTCCTGCAGTTTGTTGTATGAAAACAATAGGTATTCTTTTCCCTTCCAAATATGAAGTTCTCTCATAATAGTGAAACAGCTTTTTAAAACTATACAGAAATTCTCTTCCCCCTGCCCCCACCCCGAAGATTCTGGTACGTTTCCCCGGCTGGGGAGTGGGCTGTGCAGCTCGGTGTGGGACGGCCTCCTGTGGAGATGCTTCAGTGGCATCGGACCCCTGTCAGTTCCTTCTTGTTTCCGTGCCCGCCAGGCCAGTAATTTGCGATTATTGTATAGTCCGCTACAAACAAGGAATCCCCTCAAATAAAGTGACCTTGGTTTTTGTGCTGCCGTGTGCCTCCTCTGAGCCCTTTGTCAGCCTGCCAGGTGCTGTGCCCGTCATCCGATGTGAAAAAGCCCACAGGCTACCCCAGCGCAGGCTGGCGCCGTGTTCCCCGGCCAGCACCCGGTGTCCTTCCCTGCTTTCTGAAGGTCGGCCTGGGGACGTCAGGCCCAGCCACCAAGGCGTCCGCCATCACTGTGACATCAGGCCTGCTGTGATTCCTCGCCTCTAGATGGGGAAACTGAGGTTCAGGGAGACGAGGTCACCTGCCCAAGGCTCACAGCCAGAATCCGAAAGCTGTGATCTGAACCCCGGTCTAAGAGCCTCCAGCCCCTGCCCTGCCACACTCCTCCCTGTGCAGTAGGAACACTGAATTTGCCAGAAGGGCCACACCAGCCCCCGATGGGACTGGCAAAGAGGCAGAGAGGGAAAACAGAAGGCACCGGCCTTGGAATTGGCGCAGCAGGCCAGAGCCCCTTCAGCCTCGGCTCCTCCACTGGGCTGTGTGGCCGTGCTCTGTTCACACACACAGAGCCTCAGTCTCCCCCTCTGAAGCTGGGGCATCACACCTGTGTCTGATCTCTGGAGTGAGGCCTGAATGAGACGATTGTGAGTCAAGTCGCTCTTGTTGCCTGTTTCAGCGGAGGACCTGGGTGGGCCTGCATTCTTAGTCACGAGGCTGATATCCTGCCACCTTGGGCTGGGCCCCTGTCAGGGCCGCCCAGTTTGGTTCCTTTGCTGGAGCCCACTGACCGACCAACCCTGAGGCAGGGGTCCAGCCCCTCTTCTTGCCTCTGGCCTTCTAAGAGTCCTCACCATCTCTGCCCCATGTCCTGTGAGAACCAGCTCAGAGGAAGTGGGTTCATGGAGGGTGCTTGTCGTATTTGGCAGCCCTCCCCCACTGCCCAGCTGCACGGACTACCAGCCCTCCTCGGGGAGGCACCTGACAGATGGGGCTGCCCAGGGCCCACTTGTCATCGCTGGGATCACGCCCCTCCAGGCCCATAGGAGACAGAGCAGAGAGGATGGGGCTCCTACCCCATTGGCTTTTGAACGAGCTACGTAGCCTCTCTATGCCTCAGTTTCTTTGTATGTAAAAATGGCGTTAAGCAAAATGGTCTGTTCAGTTTGTTTTGTTTTTATTTCTCAGTTCTTCTGTTCATTACAGGCTGATCTTTGCCCTGAGTGCTGGCTGGCACCAGATTGTCTATATGACCCATCTGTCTTGCACTAAATACAGTCAGGCTATTTTTGCAGAATGACAGACATTTCTCTGCTGGCGGTTATTTAACTTTCCTTCTAAAATGTTTGTATCTCCAGCTGAATTATTAGCTCCTGTTGGAAAGGACTCTGCCTTTTATATCCCCCCCCACACACACACAATCACCACTCAGTAAAGAACCTGGAAGATACTCAGTTATTATTTTATTGAATGAATGAATGCATGAACAAGTGAATGAATTTGTGGAACATCAGGGAATAATTTTTAAAAATCCATGAATATTTGTGGAAAGAAGGACTGATTAAGAAAAGCACCCTGGTTCTGGGTACTTCTCAAGCCACAGAAAGGATTTTAGGCAGCTGAACAGAAGTCTTATTTTACAAGCCAGGAAATTATAAATCTACTGAAATAATTTCTCTGTAGAAGTCTGGTGACGGTCCAGCTCCAAATCTGTGGCCGCGGCTGGGGCGGGGAGATGGCACCCCACCCGCACTGCATTCCCACAGCCTTTTCCCTGCCTTTCACTGCCCTCTTGTCCTTGACCCCTGCCAGGAACCCCTGCAGTGTGCCTCAGTGAGGCCTGCGTCTCAGTGACCAGTTCCATCTTGAGTTCCATGGACCCCACGGTGGACCCCTGCCAGGACTTCTTCACCTACGCCTGTGGCGGCTGGATCAAAGCCAACCCCGTGCCTGATGGCCACTCGCGCTGGGGGACCTTCAGCAACCTCTGGGAACACAACCAAGCCATCATCAAGCATCTCCTTGGTAAGCAGCCTGCAGGGAGACCCGTAAGTGGGCCACAGAGGAGAGCGGCCAGCTGCATGCGCTGGGCAGGCCCGGTGCGAGAATAAGCTTGGCAGAATGGGAAAACCAGAGGCTTTGGGGTAGGTGAACCCGGATTAGAACGTCTACCCCGTCAGTCATTGTGTGACCCTGAGTGACTTACTTGTCTCTGAGCCTCAGGCTCTAAAATACATGGGGGCACAGGGAAAGCAGGGGTTGGGATAGTGCTGTTGTAACAATGTTGTGTGGTGACAGATGCTAGCGATGAGCACAGCATGGCATCTAGACTTGTGGGAATGGCTGTGTGGCACCCCCAAATATGATAGAATATATATTATACTATATTATCTATACATATATAAATAATAATAATATAACATGCTGTGTCAACTCTATGTCGATTTAAAAGTGTATATATATTTTAAAAAGACGGCTACTACCCAAGCTTGAGAGTTTTGAGAACCGTGGAGCACGCGTATAGAGGTTCGCGTGGTGTATGCAGCCCAGGGAGGAACATGGGGAACGGGGGGGGGGGGGGGGGGGGGGGGGGAGGCTGTGCTCCTTGCCACTGTGGCTTTAAGTTGTGGCCGAGTTTTGCCTGGCACGACGGTGAGCTCTGGAAGTTCTGAGCCAAGGGAATCAAGGGTGAGCCCGCTTGATGAGGTTTTAGGGTTGTGAGCGGACGAAAGCTATAACCACATTTATTGGAGGGTTGTCCACTGCAGGCAGGAAGATCCCTTGGCCTCGCGATAAACCGTCTCACTGAATTGCTTCTCTTTGCACCTCGTTAGGCCTAGGGCACCTCTAGCTGACCTTGGTGTTGGTGGTTTTATCCTTAGGTTAGAGCCCCACGTGTGTCTTATTTGCAGGATTACCCCTGGTTATTGTTTGTTGAATGAACACCTGCCCACAAGATGTAGAACACAACACCCCCCACAAGATGTGGAAGTCCCGGCTTGAGCCCCTGGGCAGCCACGACCTCCTCTGTCCCTCTCCTGGGACCCGATATGCTGGGCAAGGCGAGATCATGAAAAGCCATCAGTGACAGAACCTTACTAAGTTTTTAAAAAAACCTGCAGAATACTTAAAAGTACATAAAACATATGAAGATACCCCAAAGGGGACAGATCTGCTCAAATGGGCAGAAACCTTCACATGACACAGCAAGAGATTTCAAATTGACTATTACGAATTTCAGACAACTCCATCTTTTAGGTGACAGTGGAAATGGGCCACCCTTCCTTTCTTTCCCACCCCAGCCGGGTCTGGGAGAGGGGGGCGCAGTGCTGGGGAGACCCGCCCACCATTCTCTCCATTCTCTTCCCCCCAGCCTCTGGCTTGTCTCCCTGCACATGAGAGCTCGGTGGTACGGAGAGGCGAGGGGGGCCTGAAGGAACCTGCCTTATGCTAGCTAGGTGCCTTTGAAAGGGGACACGGCCTTTCATTTCAGAACTAGAAGCTGAAGAGGCAAATATGTCTGGGGTAGCCAGACTGGAACTCAGGGATGTCCCTTTTCCAGCACCTACAGACAGCCAAGGGCAGGAACCAACAACCAAAGCGGGAGGACAGTCCAAGCAGGATGACAAGGTGGGCCAGAGCCTCTCCTTTGGTCACCAGGACCTGGGTTGAAACCCTCCCTCCTACACTTTCTGTGTGATCTTGGGTCGATGACATGAGCCCTCAAGGACTTCTTCATTCAATACAATGAACACCAGGCCTCCTCCAGGTTATAAAAATAAAATGGGAAAAATGTGTTTAAGGCGCGTTGCTTTGGCCTGGCATGTCATCCCAGCTGCTGTGCGTGGGAGTGCTAGGCTGTGATCACCTTTGACCTTTGTGCAGCACTTTACTCTTTACAGTTTACAGAGCTTTTCATTGGTGTTGTCCTGTTGGATCCTGTAGCGCAGGAGTGAGCAGGGTGTTGTTATCCCATTTGAGAGATGAGGACACTGAGCACTGAGGTCCAGAACCACCCTCAAGACAGGCTAGCAGGGGACACAGCTGGGACTTGTCCGACTCAGTCCAGGCAGTGTGTCCTTTCCCCACTTTACACCCCCTCCTTCAGATACACACGCATGTGCGGCTTCCTCCCCAGCCTGCCGGCAGCATGGGGTGTGGGGGTCTGAAGGAAAGAGGGGACGAAACCGAGGGTTGTTGAGTGGCTGCTGCTTGCCATGCTCTGTACCAGGCTCTTCGCTATCTCCTGCCTCCTTCATCCTCACCACCTTCCTGCAACTTAGGGACTGTTGTTCCCATGTTGTAGGTAAGGAACCAGGCTCAGAGAAGTTGAGTGACTCCTGAATGGAGAGGGGCTGCTGCCCTGGGAGCAGTTAGCACCGAGAGGGGATGGAGAAGGTGGGCAGACGGACCTTCTAACCTCCCAGTTAGGCCCAGAACTGGCCCTTGTTCGTCGTGCCTGTGGATCCTGCACCAAGGGGGACCTTGGGTCTTTGCCAGGACTGAGTTCATCCCCCTGCCCCGCCCCTACAGCCGGCAGGGCCGGGGAGGAGTGGGCTCCAGTCCTCGGCTCTGGCCATACCTCTGTCCCGTCCCTGGGGAGCTGGGCTGAGCTGGGCACAGAACAGCCAGAGCCACACGTTCGAGCCCCTGCCCTAGAGCCGGGCTCTGGTGGGGTCCAGAGGCCAGGCTGCAGGGTTTTGTAGTCAGGCCATCGTGGCACGCCACCTTATCACTCGTGTGGCCTCGGGCAAGTGACCTGGCTCCTCTCCAACTTAGTTTAATTATCTGTAAAACGGGGATACTGGTGCCATGAAACACGAGGTTGCCATGAGTACTGGCTTGTATTTGCTAGGTCCGTGTGTTCAGCATGGAAGCTCGCACCTCGTAAGGGCTCAGCTGAGCAGAGCCGCCCTGCTCGGCGCACTGAGTGAGCTCCAGCCCAGACCTCTCCCTGACCGGTTGTGCGACCGCAGACAGACTCCCCAGGCTCCTCAGCTCTTCGTCTGTAAAGTGGGAACTAAGAGCATTAAGAGGGGTGTTCTTTTTTTCTTAAAGATTTTGTTTATTTGACAGAGAGAGAGAAAACAAGTAGGCAGAGTGGCAGGCAGAAGGATAGGGAGAAGCAGGCTCCCTGCTGAGCAGAGAGCTCTATGCGGGGTTCGATCCCAGGACCCTGAGCCGAAGGCAGCCGCTTAACTGACTGAGCTACCCAGACGCCCCAAGTGGGATGTTCTAAGGATTAGTGAGGCGGTAGAAGAAACCTAATAATCACTTATTTCTCACAGAGATACTGATGCGGACCTGTCACCAGGCGATGAGGCACAGGGCATATCCATGACCAGACTAGGCTGTTTACTGGTATTATTTTATTGAAGCCATGGATGTATGCTCCCATTATACAGAGGAGACTCACAAATGCTTAGCTGAGATTTAGCCCCAGAGCTGGGGGACCTCAAACCTACGTCGTTTTCCTACCGACTCCCCTGAGTCAGATTCACCGTGCAGAGATCATAGAGCCACCCAGAGAGGCCTTTCCCTGGGGCTCAACAAACATAGTAGGTGAGGTCAGCCCCAGGTCATATGACCAGGAACATCCCCAGAGGCGTATCCTGGAGTCCAGACCCTGCCAGGCTCACTCCTGGGAGCTCATCTGGAAATGGCCCCTCACCTGTGGGCCTTGGTTCCTGGGACTTTGGCACCTGGAAACCCCTGAAGGCAGGAGGCAGGTGAGTGGGTGACAAAAAATGCGGGAACATGGGCCAGCACATTCCTGGGCTCAAGGCCAGGCTGGTTTCAGCTTCCCCAGACATAGGAGTCAGCCAGCAGGCCTCGTGGGGGGGGGGGGTGCAGTGTGGCAGGGGGCACCCAGGTTGTCCAAGCTGGCCTGGGATGGGCTTCTCTGGCAGGAGAAGGAATGTTCAGAGCGCTGGTGTGGACCGTGTCACCAGCAGCTGTAGCCACAGGACTTAGGACAAGCCACTCCTTTCTCTGAAAGGTGAATTCACAGGGGCCCCCTCAGAGGAGAGCCGGGCGGATTGAACTCTGCCAAGCGCCCCTGTGGCACCTCTTGCAGCCCACTGGCGAGGAGGCGCGACCTCAGCAGCACGAGCAGAGAGACCTCACCCTAGAGACGCTCTGCCGCCCACCCAGGTTGCCAGCTGGGGCTGTCCTCGTGGGCCTCCGGGAGACAAGAGTGTGGCCTCACTTCATCAGGGCAAGGATGCAGCTGGGTCTTCCCACCAGCTCGTGCTCTTAACATAGACTAATCTTCCGTCTACACTACCTTCCTCACCCCTTCTGATCCTGCAAGACTTTTCTCAAACCTGCTTCCTCTGTGATGCCCTCCGGGGCTACCAAAGGGCTTCTCTGGGCTTGAGTTACAGTTGTGTCTTATGTGTCTGTCCTGTATACTGTGTTTTATTTCCTTTTTTTTTTAAAGATTAATTTATTTGAGAGAGAGAGTACCAACAGGGGGAGTGGCAGGCAGAGAGAGAGGGAGAAGCAGGCTCCCCGCTCAGCAGGGGGCCTAGTGTGGGGCTCAATCCCAAGACCCCAGGATCGTGACCCGAGCTGAAGGCAGACACTTAACAGGCGGAGCCACCCAGGCGCCCCTATCCTGTTGTCTATTACAAGATTAATGTCTGCAAAATTAATGCTTGATTTTTATAATAATTGGAGCATCATGGATTCCACAGGGACTTTGTGCATGGAGCATAGAGCCACCCAGAGAGGCCTCTCCTACTGGAGAAATGGAGACACAATCATTCCATCAGCATTAAATTTGTCCATGTCAGTGACTGGCAATGAATCATGTCATCCTTTGCCATCTCTTGTGCTTTTATTCTGATTTGTTTTTCTAGTAGTTGCTGTCTAGCTTCATTTCTCCCCCCTGTGCACACTGGAAGCCCTCTGGACAAGATCTGTGACCACCATGCTTTCTGTTTAGTACCGTGTCCACAGCAGCATGCCCATCTTCCCGTTGCCTGGGAAGGCAGGGGGTGCCCAGGGCTCCTCTGGGGTAGCTGGGTCTACCTCTGGTTTTCCGAGCCAGCCTGCAGGAAAGGAAAGGAGCACAGAGAGCACTCAGGCCCCTGTCCTGGCTTCAGCCCCTCACTCGTGGGACCTTAGACACATTACTCAACCTCTTGCCTATAAATTGGGCGCGCTACTAATAGCCCTCACTGGTAGAAGCTGTTAGGACAAGACAGTGCTCTCACACAGCCACACACACACCCAGAGAAAGCAGTTCCTTCTCTTAGGGAAGCCTGAGAATGCTTGGGTTCAAATTCCAGCATGTGGCGTGTGAGCTTTACCTCCCGGGCCAAGTTCCTTCCTCTCCCTGGGCCTTGTTTTCTTTCCCTGTGAAATGGGGTGATAGTGTGACCTCGGGGTGCCACTGGGGTACCGAGAAGAGCCCCGCCAGGGCTGGGCCTGCCGTAGGCACCAGTAATGGTAATGGTCTTATCATTATTTTCATCCCTCCACAGAAGGCGCCTCATTTATCAGCACCCCCACGTCCCCCCACAGGAAGGGGCTCCTAATGCCTGTGACTGCCTGAACTGAATCTACGGCTTTTTTCTAAGACAAGGGCTGGTCTCGCCCTGATGTGGAGTCCCACGTGCTCCTGGCCAGACGGTGCTGCCACTGTACCAGGATCGCAGATTCCCAGGAAGCCCCATGCCCACAGCCCGCCCCGCTGCTGGGCCTTTCATTTCCTCCCAGGGAGTGGGAAGAGGGTGTTCCACTGAAAACTCCCAGAGGAAGAAATGGGCTGATTAGAGGGTACGCTGTCTTTCTCTTTGGGACTTTGGAGAAGTGACTGAGGAAGTTTCTGGAACTCAGGGACCCTGGAAGGACATAGCCCAGGCAATTGGGAGCCCTGTTTTCTGGCCCTGGGCTGCCAAATTATTTTCATACCCTGGGGGCCTTGGAATTGCCACCATATTCAACATGTGGCCCCTGGCTCGGTCCTAGGAGCTGCACTGTTGATGGCGCCTAGCCTGCTCCCGTGGACCCTCCTTCCGGGAAGTAAACGCAAGCAGGGAAGTCTCCAAGGAGACCAAGCGTTTCCTCACAAGGAAACTGTACGCGGCTGATTTCACTTTGAATCAAAGCCTCCTCATCAGACTGATGTGATTGGTAGCTTTCTCTCTGCAGCTCCCAGAACATTCCATCATTCCTTTCTTCATTCCACAATTATGTACGGTACACTGGCCATGTGCCCGACATCACTAGGTGCCGGGACAGCGTGAGGAATGAGACGGACTTTCCTTGTGAGGCTTACACTCCAGCAGGGGAGACGGACAGTAAAGAAATAAATGAGTAAATGAGTAAATACGTAAGATGGTTACAAAGAGGCGTGCCTGGGTGGCTCAGTTGGTTAAGTGACTGCTTTCAGCTCAGGTCATGATCCTGGAGACCTGGGATTGAGCCCCACGTCGGGCTTTCTGCTCGGCAAGAAGCCTGCTTCTCCCTCTCTCAGTCCCTCTGCTTGTGTTCCCTCTCTGGCTGTGTTTCTCTCTGTCAAATAAATAAATAAAATCTTTAAAAAATAAAATAAAATAGAAAGATGGTTACAAAGAGTTAGGGCTTTCAAACGAATCAAGTAGGGTGCAAGACAGGGAAGGGAGGAGGCCGCTGCGCCACGGTGGTCCGGGAGGGATGGGCTTTCAGCAGGAACGTCAGAGCAGAAACTTGAATTAGTTGTGAGAGAACAGACCATATAATGTGGCAGGAGAACCAGAGCAAGGGGGAGAGGGGCCGGACGGGAGCTGGAGGCCCAGACTGAGGGCTGTGTTTCTCAACCTTTTTTTCACTATTGCCCCCTCCCTAAAATTCTTTTCTGTTATACTTTATTTTTTTAATTCAGTTCATTTAAAGAAATAAAAACAGTTCACCCATTTCTCTCACTCTCCCCCACCCAACAACTCCAGCAAACTCTGATTTATTCTCTGTATCTATGAGATTGGTTTTTATTATATATATATTTTTTAAGTTCCACGTGTAAGAGAGATTATACAGTATTTGTTTTTCTCTAACTTCCCTCATTTAGCATAATATCTTTGAGCTTCACCCATGCTGTCACAAATGGCAAGTTTTCTTTCTTTTTTATGGACGAATAATATTCCTTTGTGTGTGTGTGTGTGTGTGTGTGTGTGTGTGTGTGAGTGTGCGTGCGCACCATGTTTTCTTTATCCATTCATCTGTCAGTGGGCACTTAGATTGGTTCAATACCTTGGCTGTTGTAACTACTGCTGCAGTGATGGGCGCCTGGTGGCTCAGTGGGTTAAAGCCTCTGCCTTTGGCTCAGGTCATGATCCCAGGGTCCTAGGATTGAGGCCTGCGTTGGGCTCTCTGCTTGGCAGGGAGCCTGCTTCCTCCTCTCTCTCTCTCTGCCTGCCTCTCTGCCTACTTGTGATCTCTCTCTCTGTCGAATAAATAAATAAAATCTTAAAAAAAAATACTGCTGCAGTGAACATGGGGTGCAGATGCGTTTGCAAGTTAGTGTTTTTGTTTCCTTGGGTAAATACCCAGATGTGAAATTATAGGATCATAGGAAAGTTCTGTTTTTAATTTTTTTTAAGTTTATTTATTTATTTGACAGATCATAAATAGGCAGAGAGGCAGGCAGAGAAAGAAGGGGAATCAGACTCCTTGCTGAGCAGAGAGCCTGACGTGGGGCTCCATCCCAGGACCCTGAGATCATGACCTGAGCCGAAGGCTTTGGCACTCCTATTTTTAGTTTTTTGAGGCACCTCCATACTACTTTTTTTTTTTTTTTTTAAGATTTTATTGATTTATTTGACAGAGAGACAGACAGACAGGAAGAGAGGGAACATAAGCAGGAGGAGTGGGAGAGGGAGAAGCAGGCTTCCCCGGGAGCAGGGAGCCTGATGCAGGGCTTGATCCTGGGACCCTGAGATCATAACCTGAGCCAAAGGCAGACACATAATGACTGAGCCACCCAGGCGCCCCTCCCTCTTGCCATGGTGGCTGAGCAATTTACATTTCCGCCAACACTGCACAAGGGTTTTTCTCTACATCCTCTCCAACATTTGTTCCTTGTTTTTTTGCTATGAGCCATTGTAACAGGTGTGAGGTGATAATCTCACAGCAGTTTTGGTTTGCATTTCCTGATGACTGATGATACAGAGCATCTTTTTGTGTATCTGTCGGCCATCTGTATGTCTTTGGAAAAGTGTTCAGATCCTCTGCCCATCTTTTAATTGGATTTTTTTTCCAAATTTCCAATTTCCAAAAAAATGCCATCGGAATTTGATAAGGATTGCAGTGAATCTGTGCATTGCTTCAGGAAGTATGGACATTTTAACAGTATTGCGTCTTCCAATCTATGAGCACAAATATTTTTCCATTTAGGTGTCTTCTCCAGTTTCTTTCACTAATGCCTTATAGTTTTCAATATACAAGTCTTTTGCCTTGTTGGTTAAATTTATTCCTGGGTGTTTTATTCTTTCTGATGTAATTGTAAGTGGGATTATTTTCTTCATTTCTTTTTTTATTTTTTGATAGTTCATTATTAGTATATAGAAAGACAACAGGTTTTTCTGTATTGATTTTGTATCTTGCAGCTTGACTGGATTTGTTTATTAGTTCCAACAGGTTTTTGGTGGATTCCTTAGGTTTATCTGTATACTATCCCGTTCTCTGCAAATAGTGACAGTTTTACTTTATCTTTTCCAATTCAGACGCCTTTCATTTCTTTTTCTTAAGTATTTGCTCTGACCGTGACTCTCAGTGCTTTGTTGAATAAAAGTGGCAAGAGTGGGCATCCTAGTCTTTTTCTGATGTTAGAGGAAAAGCTTTTACCATTGAATATGATGTTAGCCGTGGGCTTGTTACATATGGCCTCTGCTATGTTGAAATACATTCCCTCTATACCCACTTTGTTGAGAGGTTTTTTTTTTTATCATAAATGGATGTTAAATTTTATAAGATGCTTTTTTCTGCATCTATTGAGATGATAAAATGATTTTTTTATTTTATTTATTTATTTGACAGAGAGATAGATCACAAATAGGCAGAGAGGCAGACAGAGAGAGAGGAGGAAGCAGGCTCCCCGCTGAGCAGAGAGCCCGATGTGGGCCTCGATCCCAGGACCCTGAGATCATCGACCTGAGCCAAAGGCAGAGGCTCAACCCACTGAGCCACCCAGACACCCTGATCAAATGATTTTTTATCCTTCATTTTGGTAATGTGATACATTACACTAACTCGTGAACATTGAACCATTCTCATATCCCTAGAATAAATCCCGCTTGATCATGGCGTATGATCCTTTTAATGGTTCATTTAATTCTTTTTTTTTTTAAGATTTTTAAAATTTATTTGACAGAGAAACATAGCTAGAGAGGGAACACAAGCAGGGGGAGTGAGAGAGGGAGAAGATGAGAGCCTGATTCGGGGTTCGATCCTGGGAATCCCGGATTATGACCTGAGCTGAAGGCAGACGCTTAACGACTGAGCCACCCAGGTACCCCTGATTTATTGTGTTCTGTGTGCTAATATTTTGTTGAGGATTTTGCATCTATGTTCATTAGGGAGGCCTTTAATTTTCTTTTCTTGTGGTGTCTTTGGTTTTAGTATCGGGGTAATGTTGAGCTTGTGAAGGAAGTTTGGAAGAATTCCCTCCTCTTCTGTCTTTGGAAGAGTTTTAAGAAAGATTGGTATTAATTTTTGTTGCATATTTGGTAAAACTCATGTCTGGTCCTAGACTTTTATTTGTTGAGAAGTTTTTGACAACCAGTTTAATCTCCTTAGTAGTAATTGGTCTGTTCAGATTTTCTATTTCATCATGATTTAGTCTTGGTAGGCTGTATATTTCTGGGAGTTTATCCATTTCTTCTATGTTGTCCAAGAAGAATACGAAAGATTATACTATATACCTGTTTATGTTCTATATGTACACACAAAAGGGTAAGATGTTGGGCGCCTGGGTGGCTCAGTGGGTTAAGCCTCTGCCTTCGGCTCAGGTCATGATCCTGGAGACCCGGGATTGAGTCCCATATCGGGCTCCCTGCTCAGTCAGAAGCCTGCTTCCTTCTCTCTCTCTCTGTCTGCCTCTCTGACTACCTGTGATCTCTCTCTCTGTCAAATAAATAAATAAAATCTTTTAAAAAAATTTTTTAAAAAAGAAAAGGGGGGGGCCTGGGTGGCTCATTTGGTTAAGCGACTGCCATCAGCTCAGGTCATGATCCTGGAGACCCGGGATCAAGTCCCATATTGGGCTCCCTGCTCAGCCGGAAGCCTGCTTCTCCCTCTCTCACTCCCCCTGCTTATGTTCCCTCTCTGGCTGTGTTTCTCTCTGTCAAATAAATAAAATCTTTATTTTTTTATTTTTTTTTTTAAAGATTTTTATTTATTTGACAGAGAGAAACACAGCCAGAGAGGGAACACAAGCAGGGGGAGTGAGAGAGGGAGAAGCAGGCTTCCCGCCGAGCAGAGAGCCCGATGTGGGACTCGATCCCGGGTCTCCGGGATCATGACCTGAGCCGAAGGCAGTGGCTCAACCAACCGAGCCACCCAGGCGTCCCAAATAAATAAAATCTTTAAAAAAAAAAAAAAAAGAAAAGAAAAGGGTAAGATGTTGCTGCTCCCTGTGAGTAATTCTCTCCCCCTTTGGGGGCAATATGGTCCCAGTTGAGAATGTATAATATATAGGGCCTTATCAGTTATTTTATTTTTTTTTAAGATTTTATTTATTTATTTGACAGAGAAACACAGCTAGAGAGGGAACACAAGCAGGGGGAGTGGAAAAGGGAGAAGCAGACTCAGTCTCGGGACTCGGGTATCATGACCTGAGCCAAAGGCAGTCGCTTAACCAACTGAGCCACCCAGGCGCCCCATAGATAATTTTAAGGAATTCCTATATTCCAGAGTGCATTAGTGGGTTTTTTAAAAATTCATTCAGATCTCTGCACTCAGCGTGGCACCTGATGTGGGGCTTGAGCTGAGCTGAAACCCAGAGTTGGACGCCCAACTGACTGCGCCACTCAGGTGCCCATCGGGCATATTTGAACTCAAAGTAGTTCAAGACACTAGCTCTAGAAACTCCACACCCGGGTTCCACTTCAGTATCTAATAGACGTCTTTAGCTAAAAATGTTGGAAACTGAACTGTTTGTCCCGCCCCTTCCCTAGTCCCCCAGTCTCAGCAGCAAGCCCTTGCTCTGGTCCAGGAAACCCCGCGGCATTTACAACTCCTCTTTTTCCTGCACTCCAACTGCTTCTCGCCCCCCCCCCCCCCCCCCCTCCCCCCCCCCCCCCCCCCCCCCCCCCCCCCGCTGTCACCCCGGCCGCAGCCCACATCCTCACTCACCTTGTCTGGCGCAGTGGCCTCCCGCCTGGCTGTCTTGCTTCAGCCCTTGTACCCAGTGCCCACCAGGTCATAGGTGTCCTGTGGGAAAAGACGAAGGAGAGGATGTGGGAGGACGCGCCGGGGGTTGTCCCGCTGGGCCCCGTGACCCAGAGACAGGCAGGGGGGCAGTGGAGGAGCTTGGCGTCCCAGAGCTTCGGCCCCAGGCAGCATCTGTGTGGGAATACTGCCCGTGTGAATGCCAGTTCCTGGTGAGGCCTACGGTCCTGTCCCTTCCTGCCCCACCTGCCTCATTTCCTTCCCGTTCCAGTCTCTGTCAGGCACTGACCTCATCACCCCCTTGACACCCAGAAATGGCCTCCTTCCTTGTCAGAAGCGACACTGGGCTCTGTTCTTCCAGCAAATGCTACTTAGGGCTGCTGTGGGCCTTCCGGGTACAGGCAAAGAAGCAGGGATGACTGGGACATGAATGAGTGGATGAAGCGGCCCAGGCACAGCTCCCACATCCACTGCACACTGAGCTCAGCTTTCAGCCCAGAGCTCAGGCAAGGGTTCCCTGGGCTTCCCCCTGCCATCCTTTCTCAGGCCGCCCAGGACTTTGTCCTCAGAGCTCCTGCCCTCCCTGCAGGCGGCCGCTCTGTGATTGTGCTGTGGCTATCTGTCTCGCCCACTGAGCTATCCCGTGGACAGCCCTGAACCCATGTGGCCTGCCACACTCTCCCCCAGCCCAGAACCGCCAAGCCACAGGAACTCAATAAACCTTAGTGGGAAAACAGTGGACATGAGATCCAGGGTGTGGAGCTCAGAGGAAGGAAGTTTGAACTCATCAGGAGCAGCGTCTCAGCGAAGAAGAGAGGGGCTGTGAACTTGAAGGGCGCTTTTAAGTGACAATGTAGGGATTTTGTTGGGGAGGATGGATGCCTGGAGCTCCCTCTAATGAGCACAGCCAGGCCACTGATTGCTCCGGAGCTTTCCTTCGGGCCTCTTATCTCAGTGGCCTTGGGCAGTAGGGGCGGGAGATGCCAGACCCTCTCCTGGGCCAGAGCACACAGAACACACTCCCCCGACCCTGGCCCTGGCATTTCAGGGTCACGGCCAGAGCCGCATGTGGACAGTGAGATGCCACTTCCAAGCTTGGGTAAGCAGTGACATTCTTGTGTTTTCCTTTCTAAGAGCCTAGCTGCTGGGAGCCATTGTCAGAGAAACGAGGCGGCTCAAGGCTCCGGGGGTGGGGGTGGGGTGTGGAAGCTCCCCCTTTGCTTTCCCTGCAATTCTGCTTCCTGAGTCTGAGGAGCTAGGAGAAGTCCAGCTCTCCCCATTTCTGCTCTCCCCTCTGGGAGGCCTCTTCTCATGCTCTGGAGGGACATGAGGGACACACTGGTATTTCCAGGCCTCAGCAGCATGGCAGGCTTTGGTCCCCAAGGCAGTGGGTGCCCTCCAGAGCCCCTCGTCACTCAGGCCCCTGGGCCTCTGTCTCTCTTGGGCCAAATAAATAAAATCTTTAAAAAAAAAAAAAAAAAAGAAGAAGAAGAAAGAAAGAGATGAGGAAAAGTACCTGGAGCAGGGAGGAAGGGGGTCCCCAGGGAGGGAGCAAGGCGGACAGACTTGAGGGGGCCAGGGACCCAGGCATGACTGGGAGCAGGGCTCTGAGATGAAGGTTCAGGCACAGGAGCCCCAGCACAGAGTAGGCCCTTCATGACCCGAACAGGCACATAGTAGGCCCTTTGTGACCCAAGCAGGCACACCGTAGGCCCTTCGTGACCTGAGCAGGCGCACAGTAGGCCCTTCGTGACCCGAACAGCAGGATGTGGCCACCTTCACTGAGCTCAGGCAGGACTCTGCCCTGCACCACTGCCCGTGCAGGCGTGTGGCCCTCAGCAGCGGCACCTGGACCAGGACACCAGGACAGGGAGAAGGGGATGACTAAAGTCCCCTGGGTGTCCTGGTGTGAGGATGGAGGGGCTGGCTGCTGAGTCAGGAAGAGAAAAGGCAGCAGCGTCTGCATCTGACGAACAAGGCTGGCCTGTCAGGAGGAAGGGCCGAGTCAACAGCTCCTAGTGCATGAGGCCTTGGAAGCTTCTGTGTGGCTCCAGTCCGTCACCAGAGAGGTTATCTGGGATCCAAGAACCAAGACCGGCGTCCGTCCCGCACAGCAGGCAGGGGTGTTTGGGCCACATATGGGCCAGTGGGGAAAGCAGGCCATCCTGCTGGGTGGCCCTCTGCTGCCAGCCAAGGGACGTGTCTACACATCTGACTGGTGGGCAGGAAGAAACATGGTATGCTCTTCTTTTTTGCAGCCAGCAGAAATTAAGCACCTCAGTTTGCCAGGCTGTACCCAGGAACAGTCACGTACCCACCGCGGCTGAGGCCTTATGGCTATCCTGACAGAAATCCTAGGTCTTTTTACAGCTGAGCACACAAGGGGTCCCAGAAGGACTCCCCCAGGGCCACCCACTGAGCAAATAGGGGCAGGTTGCAAACTGCTGTCTCCTGTTGTTTCAGAAAATTCCACGGCCAGTGTGAGCGAGGCAGAAAGGAAGGCCCAGGTATACTACCGTGCATGTATGAACGAAACCAGGATCGAGGAGCTCAAGGCCAAGCCCCTGATGGAGCTGATTGAGAAGGTGAGTTCCTGGAGCTGACTTTCCTGGCTCTCTTCTGGCCTGTGCCACCTGCCTGCCCGCCCCCCTCAGGAGCCACGGGGTCCCGGCTGCCTCACACCCCCAGCTGCACTGTAGAACCTGTTGGGGCTGAGTGTGTCTGAGGGCTTGTGTGCACACACATGTCGGTGGGTGAGAATCTCTGTATTTGGGGGGATCAGCATCGTCTCTCATGTGTGTGTGTCTCTGCATCTGTGTGTGGGATAGAGACCGTATTGACAGAGAAAATGTTTCTCTACCTTGCTGCTTCCTTTTACTCTGAGGGCATGAACAAAAGTCGAACCTCACCCTGTGAGGAGGGCCCCACTTACCCAGGCCTCCACAACCTCCCGCAGAGGAGGAGTCGCTCTTGCCGAGCATCTCCAGTCAGCCTTGGATGGACTCTTGGGGGGCCGCCCACAGCTGGCCAGGCTGCCTGGCACCCATACAGGGTGGCCGTGGGTGTTTTCTGGCTGCTCCATGCTCCCTCAGCACCCTCTGCCTCGTAGCTTGGCTCCGGGAAGGCATCCCAGCAGGGCTGAGAGCTGTAGGCACTGGGGATTGGACGGTCCTCCCCTCCGGCACAGTGTGTGCCAAGCCAAGGAGAATGAGGAGATGACAGAAGCCCCAGCTCTGGGCACCTAGCTGGCTCAGTCAGTAGAGAATGTAACTCTTGATCTCGGGGTTGTGAGTTTGAGCCCCACATTGGGCATGGGGCTTACTTGAAAAAAAAAAAAATCCCAGCTCCGAGAGAAACTAGCAACGACTGCTTTTATCAAGTTTTATTTTTTAAAAAAATTTTAAAGGTGTTATTTATTGGGACATCTCTGTGGCTCAGTCGTTAGGCATCTGCCTTCAGCTCGGGTCATGATCCCCGAGTCCCAGGATCAAGCCCCGCATCGGGCTGCCTGCTGTGCAGGAAGCCTCTTCTCCCTCTCCCACTCTCTCTGCTTGTGTTCCCTCTCTTGCTACGTCTCTCTCTGTCAAAGAAATAAATAAAAACTTTTTTAAAAAGGAAAGATTTTACTTATTTATTTGACAGAGGGAGAGAGAGCGCAAGCAGGGGGAGCAGCAGGCAGAGCCCATCGTGGGGTTCGATCCCAGGACCCTGGGACCATGACCTGAGCTGAAAGCAGACACTTCACTGACTCAGCGCAGGCACCCTTTTATCAGCCTTTAAAAAAAAAAAAAATGGAGCCTTTTCCTCCCATAAGCACAATTGAGTTTATGCTTTAATAGAAATTATGCATTGTGATGGAGCACCTGGGTGGCTCAGTTGGTTAAGCGACTGCCTTCGGCTCAGGTCCTGATCCAGGAGTCCCGGGATCGAGCCCCACATCAGGCTCCCTGCTCGACGGGAAGCCTGCTTCTCCCTCTCTCACTCCCCCTGCTGTGTTCCCTCTCTCGCTGTGTTTCTCTCTATCAAATAAATAAAACCTTTTTTAAAAAAATATGCATTGTGATTCAGTATTTGAAAAGTGAACAGGGTACAGGAAAAGTCTCCTTCCCACCTCCATCCACAAGAGCAACTGCCATGTGGAGTCGTTGGCTTTTGCTTGTTCAGGCTCAGCCTCGCTCTGTGTGCTGCTAGAAACTGATGAAGACCATCCCTTTCATTTGCTCTTGAGGCTCAGAGAGGTCAGAAGACCGCTCCAGGGTCATGGAGCTGGTCAGCGGCACAAGCAGAATTCACAGCCGGGGTCTCCCTCATCACCTCGCTCTTCCCTCTCCCTCCCCACAGCTGGGGGGCTGGAACATCACTGGTCCCTGGGACAAAGACAACTTCCAGGACACTCTGCAGGTGGTCACCTCTCACTACCGCACCTCCCCCTTCTTCTCTGTGTACGTCAGTGCGGACTCCAAGAATTCCAACAGCAACGTGATTCAGGTGAGCCGGCTTGGAACCCTAGGAAGAGGAATGGGCATCTTTTGAGTTTCCCCTCATGACCTGTTTTGAGTTTTGCAAGTGCCAGGATAGGGGCAGACTTGTCCTGGGCGACAGGCTCCTGGTTTCTGAGCCAGGTTATTTCTGGAGGCTCTGAACCATGAGATTTTTGGAGGAGAGAAGTCATGAAAGCATAGGCTGCCATTTTTGGGTGAGGGATCGGGTGGTCGCTGCAGCACAGATGGATCTCCAGGGTTCCGATTGGTCACCGTGGGCCCCAAGAGTGATGTCTACTCCTGGACACAGCTAAAGCCACCTCCTGGACCCCTGGCCTCAGCACCCGGCCTTTGTGGGTCTGAGTCCGGCTCTTCCTTCCAGAGCCTGCCCTAGGCTTCATGTCGGCACTCCCAGGGAAGGCCCTGGTCTGCCCACCCTCAGAGGCAGAAGCCAGGAGCCCAGGCTGGGCCGACGTTCCCACCCAGCTCTGTCTCTCCCTCATCCCGGGACTAGTTAAGGAGAAGTGCTGTGCCAAGCCTAGGAGAGGCTGCGAGAGGAGGGTGACTCTGACCCTTCAGAAGGGCCCGGAATCCCCGTGTTTGGGCAGGCATGCAGCCACACGAGTCTGTCCCCGCCCTGGGTGGGCACGCCGCACAGGCGGCCTCCACCACCAGCTCCTGCTCCTGCTGGGGCCCAGGCTGGTCCCGTGTTGCCATGTGCCAGCTGTCCCCACAGTGGACGGTGTCCATGTGTGACAAGAGCTCCCCCTCACTCCTGCCTTCCTCTCCAGGTGGACCAGTCCAGCCTGGGCTTACCCTCAAGGGACTATTACCTGAACAAAACTGAAAATGAGAAGGTGAGTGATTCAGAGGGAGTGGCTCCCAGGCCACGCCCACGGTGTTTTACCCCCTTTATGTCCCCTCAGTGTCCACACCTGTGTGGGTCTTCAAAGCTGGAGTTGCACAGAGGTGTCGCTTACCGATGGGTGCTAGGCAGTCCCTGGCAGGGGGAGGGAACCCCTCCCCCCCAGGCTGGCTGTTTCACATTCAGGCATCATGGGCACAAGAGGCAGGGGACAGGTGTCCTCTGTCCCCATTGCAGAGCGAGACATCAATAATGGCCACTGTCATTTGTGAGTTGTAGGCCTCTTACATCTTCACCCCTGGCCCTCCCAGTAACCATCAGATACAGAACATCTCTGGACATTGTTCCTCTCATCTACCCGGTGGGCATTATCTTTACCTTGCCTTTTACAGAGGAGAAAGCAAGGCTCAGAGACGTTAAGTGACCCAGTCAAGGTCCCACAGCAGTGAGGCTGAGATTCACTCACATCCAAAAGTAACTCTGAAACATATGAGTCTCACAGTGTCCCAGGGAAGCCTCGCCGGAGGGACATCGTCTCTCCCTGCATCATCCACCCCCTTGTATGGAGCAGGCAGCTGCCCAGCGCCCGGTGCTGGGCGGATAGTGGTGACTAAGGCGGGTCTGATCCCTGCCCCATGGGGCTTGGACTCTAGTAGGGGAGGCAGGCGTTAATTAACTAACCACCCAGTCAGAGGCACGGTGACCAATTGTGGTCGCTCAAGGGTGAGCTGAGAAAGTTGAGCATGGGAACCTAGTTCTGACCTGGAGTCAGTAGAGAAGCACAGCTCAGAAAAATGTGTTCTAAGAACTGAAAGATGGCCTGTTGGTAACTTTCACGTGTTGGGCATCTGAGAGCAAGTGTGGGCTGGGACCGTGGGGACCCACCTACGGTGGGCAGCCAGGGAGGCGGCGTGGAGACAGAACCTTCCCCGCAGGTGCTGACGGGATACCTGGAGTACATGGTCCAGCTGGGCAAGCTGCTGGGGGGAGGGGACGAGGACGCCATCCGACCCCAGATGCAGCAGATCCTGGACTTTGAGACAGCGCTGGCCAACATCACCATCCCCCAGGAGAAGCGCCGGGATGAGGAGCTCATCTACCACAAAGTGACCGCTGCCGAACTGCAGGTGCGTGGAAGCCGGGACACACCCAGGGCTTTAGGACGTAGGGCGCTGGCCTGGGGGTTTTGTACCTACTTCATCAGATCCTCAGAATAACCCTGTAAAGCGGGGATTTTTGTTACCCCAGTTCGCAGATGAGGCTCAGAGAGATTCAGTTACTTGCTGGAGGCCACATAGCTTTTCTGTAACAGCATTTACCTGGCGAGGCTCTAGGGTCGTGATAATAACACTGATTGGGCATTTCCGGTCTCAAGCCCCAGTCACATGGGGCCTGCTGTACAGCAAACCTGAGAAGTGGATTCTGCGGCCACTCCTCCCTTTCCCAAGTCAGGAGGTTGAGTGACATGTTCAAGGCCCTGAGGCTCTCTAAGTATCGGGGGAGCTGGATGGTAGACTCAGGCTTGGCTCATGGGATCTCTGCTCTTGACCATGAGCCCTGGCAATTTCTTGGAGGTGTAATGGAGTTGCTTGGTCCCTGACCCTGTGTGACCCAACTGTGAAGCCAGTGGCCCCCTCTGCCGAAGGCTGCCCTCTGGCGGCTTCTTGGGACCTGCAGGTGGTGAGTTGAGATGGCCGGCCAGTTTCATCTTTCCAATTCACCATGTGTTGGTGTCTGGTCTTATCCCAGGTCCCCAGGGTCACAGAGGAATCAGCAGAGTGGCCTTGGCTAGTCTTGCTGTTTCCTGCCATTGCCTAGGAATGCCTGGGTGGGGGGCCTGTTTTCCTGCTTGGGAGCTTGGTAGGCCACTTGGGGTTCCACTAAGGCGTCATCTCCCTCCTGCTCTGCCTTGACCGTGGCCAGGTCCTGCCCATCCGTTTGAGTTGGCTCATTTCCTCTCCTTTCAGGAAGAACATCCAGGTCCCTACCCTTTTTCTCCCTCCATCCCTCCCTCTGACAGGTATGCATGGGGCTGCCCTCAGGGCCTTGCTCTGGAGGTACTTCAGGCTAGGGAGGCACCCCAGCGAGGAGACAATCCCGGACTCATTGCTGAATGCTTTGGGAAAAGGAGGGCCCTAGGACAAGGATAGGGCCACATCCGTCCGGGAAGGGGAGCCTGCTGAGTGGGAGAGCAGTCTCCAGGCTGGCTGGTTGTCCTAGGTGGAGCTGCAGCCCAGGCAAAGCCGGAGCTGAGGGCAGTAGGGCCACTTCTGGGTGCCAGCTGCCCATTCGGTCCCCAGAGAAGTTGGCATCGGGGTGAGTGGTGCTGCGTGGTTGTTAGGGAGATCAGCAGCCCGTCAGCTACCATCTGGTGCTGTTTTTCTACCCCAAGGCCGAGAGAGTGAAGGAGATACTCTCTGTGCAGTGCAGGTGGTTTACTCCAACTGCCTGCTTCTCAACCCGGAAGGGGCCCCAGTGGCCACCCAGCCCCCCAGAGCAGCCGCGGTGCCGGCCGACTCTACCCCAACTTTGGTAGAGAAGACCCGGTGGCCTTGAGCACATCCGCCCCGGTGTGGCTTCCAACTCCCTACCCCTGGGCTACCTGTCACATGGCTTTTCTCTTTTCCTCCTTCCTCCCCACTACAGAGCTACCGGGGTGGGGATGATGTCAGCAGAGGGATGAGCCTGGGGCTTGGGTTCAGAAGACTGCTCTGACCCAGCCCCATGATGTGCTCTGTGACCCTGGGCAAGTTACACAACCCTCCTCTTTGGGCCTCGACTTCCTTCCTTGTAAAATGGGGCTCTTCTCGCTCCTTTGTACCTGCTGTGTTCCAGAACACAGAGATAGATGAAGGGCGGAACTGTCCCCATAAAGGGCAGTGCTTCTTCACTCTGGCCACAGAGTTCTTGGAGAACAAGTTGAAAACATGGAGTGTCTCCCAGAGGAACGGGGCATATGTAGATATAAAAAAATTATGTCTAACATTTAAAGATTAAGTCCCGGATCCCTGAAGCCTATCCTCCAAGAGAATCTCTACCTGGGATTTCATTTTGTAAACTGACATGGACAATTCTGAATAGTACAGTAATCCTCATTAACATTATTCCTTTGTTGTTGGTGACGCCAGCCCACATCTCCAGCACTTAGCCAGTTTGATTCCTTCCAACCTTGGACAGAGACTGTCTTGCTCTGGAAGTCTGGTTCTCTTCCTACACCCCAGGTGACTCTGGGAAAGGTGCCCCACCCTTCAGTATGGTTCTAGGCCAGCCCCCAGCAGAGTCTGAATTCAGAACCACGAATCACACATCCTTCTGTTGCTTCTCTGAGGGGCCTGAGGACCCTCATTCTTCTCTGGGACCTTCCACATCAAAAGTTGCTTGGGAATGAGCCCAGTTCTCTGCTCTTAATTCCTCAGCTAAGATAAAGTCTGATAGCATCATTCTTTTCTCTCTCTCTCTCTTTTTTTTAAAGATTTTATTTATTTATTTGACAGAGAGAGATCACAAGTAGGCAAAGAAGCAGGCAGAGAGAGAGGAGGAAACAGTCTCCCTGCCAAGCAGAGAGCCCAATGTGGGTCTCCATCCCAGGACCCTGAGATCATGACCTGAGCTGAAAGCAGAGGCTTTAACCCACTGAGCCACCCAGGCGCCCTCATCTTTCTTTTCTCTTATTTGCAAGCCTACTTGGGCTGGTTGGTTGGTGACCAACAGTATCCTTTGGCTGCAGGTCTGGAAAATAGAGCCGACTGGTGCGCCCCAAAGGATTTGAGTCATAAGTGGAATGTCCTGGTCAGTTAACACAGCCATCTCCATGGAGACAGATCGAGACACACATGTCTAAGTTAGGTGTTTACTAAAGCAAGATCGAAAATGTGAAAATTCTGGTATTCAGCGTGCACCTTATCTGGAGTTATGGGAATTTACCTGCACAGAACACCTGCTCTCCCTAAAAAAACAGGCTTGTGTTAAGTACACAGGGTTTATCACCACCTGATGGCTGTGCCCTGATTAGAGTGTGCCAGTCACCGGCACTTTGTGAAGCTTTTGTTAATTGTATACACAATGGTATTTTGTCAACTTGGTGAATTTCCCAGGCATCTTTGCCAGCAGGTCACGCAGACAGGCATCTCTAGGTGCCAAGCCCTACTCGACCATCTCGCTGGACACTCCCAGTTTCACAGCCCCAGAAACCTTATGGAGAAGCCCCCTGAGGGGCTCCTGCCAGGAAGAGAGAGCAGGTGGACAGGCTAGGGAGAGAGGCAACTCGGGTTTGATGAGTGAGCCGTCGCCATGAGGTCCAGAGCAGCTGACCGTGTAGGGTAGGGGGGGAAGAGGGGGAGAATTATTGTCCCCATTTCAGAGAAAGGCTCCAGAATGGCTTGAGCTCCCAGAACCGATTCAGGTGGTGACTCTGATCCAAGTCTTCTCCCTCCAAGCCTCCCTCGGGTCATATTACTGCCAGGCAGACTAGGATGAGCCGGGACCCATTGGCCTCAATCTGCAGTGGGTCATGGTGTGAACCCAAACCCCCCTGACCCCCGAGAGCCAGCACACCACTGCCTGTGGGAGCTGCCCTCCTCTGTCCTCCTAGGTCCTTGCTCCCCAGCAGCTGAGCTGCTCTTTGAAACAGGAGAGAAGAGTGAACTTGAATAGTAGACAGGCACAGTCACTGGTTAGCTGTGTGACCTCAGGAAGATCACCTTAGCTCATCTGCAAAGTCAGCGTTTATTAAGCGGAGGGTTTGGGGACCACTCTGTCACTGAGGGCATCATAAGGATCTGCCAGCAGCTTGTAGTTTCATCTGACATTGTGGTTTGATTTTACATTATTGAATGATCTTACCATCTGAAGGCCATGTGTGATGTGTCTTTCACTTCCTTTGTCTTCCCTTTTGTCCTTTTTCAAGGGAACAGAGAACAATTCAGAATCGTTCGAGCCCAGACCCCTCTGGGGAAACCTTGAGAATGATGACAATAGCTAATATCGATTGAGGATTAGTGGTCATTATGTACCAAATACCATTCTAAGTGACCGATGCATAGAAGTACTTTTGCTGTATCACACAGTCCATGTAGCTTGGGAAACACTGCCTTCTGGAGAACCACAGGACAAGAAACTAAAAATAACAAGGCATATGGTAAAAACAGGACTTCGAGAGTTCCAGTCGCGTACAGTTTATTTATGAAGCTCTCATTAATTGTATAAACGCTTACAATTAGATTCAAAGTTGGGCAACTTTAAGGACATGATGTTCAGCAAAAAGCCACTCACAAAAAGACAAACACTGTGGGGTTCCATTTATATGAGGTAGCGAGAGTCATCAAATTCATAGAGACAAAAAGGAGAATAATGCTTCCTGGGAGCTTCAGGGAGGGAGCCAAAGGGATTATTGTTTAATAGGTAGACATTTCCGTTTTGCAAGATGAAATCAAGACGGTAGTGGTTGCACAAGAGCATGAATGTACTAAGGCCGGTGGCCTGGGCACTTAGAGATGCTTCTGAGGGAACACTGTATGTTTGTGTGTCTTACCACAATTAAACCCAAAAGTTGTGCAAGTTTGTCATCACAGCAATCATTAGAAACTGGAGAGGGAGCACAGTGTGAGTGGAGGCTGCCCGGTGGGAAGTGGGAAAGCGGGCTGTGGACACAGAGACGCTGCAGACAGATGAGCCCTGGGTGGCCAGCCCACCACCAGGGGCTCAAGAACAAGCTAGCTGCTCAAAGCTTCGAGTTACTCCAAGCCCGCCAGTGCCTCTCTGGGAATGAGCTCCGGCGCAGGCGCTCATTTTAATTATCTTAAAATTGAGCAGACTGGGGCACCTGGGTGGCTCAGTCGTTAAGCGTCTACCGTCGGCTCAGGTCATGATCCCAGGGTCCTGGGATGGAGCCCCACATTGGGCTCTATGCTCAGCGGGAAGCCTGCTTCTCCCTCTCCCACCACCCCCCTGCTTGTGTTCCCTCTCTTGCTTTGTCTCTCTCTGTCAAATAAATAAATAAAATCTTTAAAAAGAAAATCGAGCAGACCAGGGACATCTGGGCGGCTCAGTCGGTTAAGCATCCAACTCTTGATTGCAGCTCAGGTCAGAATCTCAGGCTCAGGAGATTGAGCCCCGCATCAGGCATCACTCTCAGCACTGAGTCTGCTTAGAAGTCTCTCTCTCCATCTCTCTCTCTCTGCCCCTCCCCGCCAACAAATAAATAAACAAACAAATACATAAAATATTATTTTATTTTTTTTAAAGATTTTATTTATTTTGACAGGGAGAAACATAGCCAGAGAGGGAACACAAGCAAGGGGAGTGAGAGAGGGAGAAACAGGCTTCCCGCCAAGCAGGGAGCCCGACGTGGGGCTCGATCACAGGTCTCCGGGACCATGACCCGAGCCGAAGGCAGTCACTTAACCAACTGAGCCACCCAGGCGCCACCAATAAAATCTTATTTTAAAAATGGAACTGACCAGCTTCCTGTGCATCAGCTGGCCTGAGGGCTTCCCCTTCTTGCTGTAGGTTGTCCTTCCACCCTTGCTTTTTTAGATCCCCTGCCTGAAAAAAATCACCTGTAGACCAAAGCATTGATGCTTTATTTTTTTTATAAAGATTTTATTTATTTATCTGTCAGAGGAGAGAGAGCACAGCAGGGAGAGAGCAGAGGGAGAAGCAGACTCCCTGCTGAGCAAGGAGCCTGATGTGGGGCTTGATCCCAGGACCCTGGGATCATGACCTGAGCTGAAGGCTTAACTAACTGAGCCCCCCAAGCATCCCACATTGACACTTTATACTGCTGTCATTCTTGAATTTACCAGTCATTTAGACTAAATTGCGTAGAAGCTAATTGGTATTATAGAAGCACGTGCTGAGTAGAAGAGACACTATTAACCTGTCTAATCCTTACACCAAGCCTACGAGGTGAGAGTTCTGTTGTGATGAGGAAACCACTTTTCAGATGAGACTCCGAGGCACCGAGAGATTCAGCCGCTTACTCAAGGTTACACAGCTAGGAAGTAAGAGAGCTGGAACATAAATCCAGGCCATTTGGTTTTCCATAATAGGCCTGTCTGGCCTCAGTCTCTTCATCCATAAAGTGGGGATAGTGGTACCTACCACCTAGGCCTATCCTGAGGTTCCACTGGGAGAAGACGTGGGAGTCGTTTGCAGGGGCGCCTGGCATGGGAGGGCTTGAGGGACGGCCACTGCTGTCCCTGGGTCCCCTGGATTCCATTGCAAGTTGAAGGTGGTGTTTGGGTCCGTAGAGTTCGGTCTCCGGCCTCTGACGGAAGCCGGGCAGCCTCATTGTTCGTACCTGCCCAGTGCGCCGTGAGTCACCCCGTCTCTTCCCTTCCAGGCCTTGGCGCCCGCCATCAACTGGCTGCCCTTCCTCAATACCATCTTCTACCCTGTGGAGATCAATGAGTCTGAGCCCATTGTTGTTTACGACAAGGAGTACCTGGGGCAGGTCTCCGCCCTTATCAACAACACAGACAAATGGTAAGGGACAGCCAGAGGCCTGGCACCGCCTCTCGCAACCGCCCTTGGGGTCCCACACCACCCTGCTCTTCTCAGGCCAGATGGGCAGGGGCGGCGGGGGCCAGACTGACGCAGGAAGGAGAGTGGGCCCTGGGGAGAGGCAGCCGGTTCAGAGCCTGGCCCCATCACCTACCAGCTCTGTAGCCTTGGGCATGTTTCTCGCCCTTTCTCCGGTTGGGGCTCACATCATAACCTGAGGATGGAAATAACGCCTACCCTGCGGGGATGTGAGAACCGGGTGAGGGAATGACATGGAATGGGGCTCGATATTTGCTGATATTTGTAGGTAATATTTATGATTTTTAAAAATAATTTTAAAGATTTGTTGTGGAGGTTTTGGAAAACTACAGAAAAAAATAGGAAAAAATTAGTATTACCCAGACACTACTGTTGATTCTGTGGGGTGTGTATGTGTGTGTTTATAAAGAAGAGAAAGTGTGTGTATGTGAGAGAGGGAGGGAGGTGAATTTCCGAATACATGGTTCCTTTTTTCCCCTTCCTTGTGACCACATGGGTGATCTGTTTTCCTCTTGCCCTTCATCAAAAGTGTGTCCCCATGTTATCCTGCACTCCCTGTGGGCCTCATTCTGCCTGGCTGTGTGTCCTTCCATCAAGCATACGTAGGATTATTGACTCACTCCTACCCCTACTGTTACACACTTAGGTTGGTTCCAGTTCAAGGCTAGACGTTCACTGTCATGATCATCTCTTTGCAAAGCTGACAATAGCCACAGATGCTTCTCTGTGCCCTGAGGGGAGGGAGCAGGGAGCTCTCTTTCACGTAGACCTTGGCTTGGTAGCCAGAGCTCTCTTTCCTGCCCCTCCTATTCTGAGGCCCCCTCTCCCATCTTCAAGCCCCTCCCTGCTCCAGCCCGTCAGCACGCCCCATCCAGTGGCTCTCTGTGTGGCTGCTCAGCGGCTCCTAGCAAAGGGCAGCTATGTGACAAAAACAAGTCACCGCATTAGGCACCTTGGGCTCTGTCTTAGAGAGCTGATGTTCCATGTGCTTATAGTAAGCAGTAACCCGCCAAACTGGGGCAGGTGAGTGGAGGAAGAGCCTGCGAGTTAAAAGCCAGGTTTGAGCGCCCCCTAAAGGTCAGTGTGGGAAGTGCTGTGATGCCCCCCAGCTCTGGGCCCTTCTGATTTGTCTGATCTGCTCTTGCTCCAGCCTGCTAAACAACTACATGATCTGGAACCTGGTGCGGAAGACAAGTTCCTTCCTTGATCAGCGCTTTCGGGATGCCGACGAGAAATTCATGGAAGTCATGTATGGGACCAAGAAGGTGAGCCTGTTACTGTGCTTCCCCATTCACCGGGGGGAGCGCCTATCCTGTGCCAGGCCCTGGGTTGGAGGCTCTTGTGACCTCGGTGTCCCCCAGAGCCATGGAACTTGTGAGGGACGTAGAGGGTAGGCAGAGAATGGAGAGGGCCTCTGAAGGGGTCCACTTGGATATCCCTGGGCACACAGGACTGAATCTAAGCTAGTTGGAGATGGACAGAAGCTTCCAGAAGAACATGATCACTCTGGGTCTTAATGGGTAAAGAGGAGTCTTAGAGGGGCACCTGGCTGGCTCAGTTGGAAGAGCACGCATCTCGGGGTCATGAGTTCGAACCCCAAGTTGTGTGTAGAGATTACTTAAAAAAGTAAGTAATAGATATTTTAAGTATCTATTACTTTAAAAAAAACTTTAAAAAAGGAGGGATCTTAGAGATTTCGCTTCTTTACAGCAAAAGGTGACTCCTGTTCTCTCTCTTCCAACCCTTTCTCGATGATGTTGATAATAAACACTTTCCTGTCACTCATGTGATCTTCATATCTCCGTGAGCTAGATGTGATCATCATCCCCATTTTATACAGGGGACCCCCAGTAATACTGCTCCTTCCCCATAAACACAAGACACTTGGTGTAGCCCTTGTTCATGGTAAGATCGCACACGTATTCCCTGCTGTTACCCCACCAGCCGACCAGGTGGTCTCCCCTCCTTCGAAGGCCCGCTCCATGACTCCTGGCAGTCCGTTCCTCCAGAGGTCCTGGGACTCCGGGACCCTCACTCCGTCCCTCAGGGCCCCGCCCCAGATAAGAAGCTTCCTGGCCACTTCACTCTTTTTCCAAGGAGGTGGTTGTCCCCCTCTCACTCGGGCAGCCAAGAGACAGGACGGGAGTGCCCTGTGGGAACTCGGAGACAAGTGAGGTAGGTCTGTGCTCCCAGGGCCCGCATCCGCTGCCGGAGGTCCTCATATGTGCTGTTGGGACGCACCAAGCCAGGGGCCCACGGAGGTACCCACAGAGGTACCCCAGCTGCAGAGCCTGCCCAACATACCCTGCCCCACCCAGGGGACAGGCAGAGCTGGCTCTAGCTTGACCCTGCCCCTGTGGCCCTTACCGGAGTCCAGTGGAGTGGGCAGAGCCAGATAAGGGCTGGCAGAGAATGACAAGATGTGGGCTCCTGCCTACGGTTCTCCTTTTCTTTCTTTCTTTTTTTTTAAATTTATTATTTTTTTTAAAGATTTTATTATCTATTTGAGAGAGAATGAGAGAGAGAGCATGAGAGGGAGGAGGGTCAGAGGGAGAAGGAGACTCCCCGCTGAGCAGGGAGCCCACGTGGGACTCAATCCCGGGACTCCAGGATCATGATCTGAGCCAAAGGCAGTCGCTTAACCAACTGAGCCACCCAAGCATCCCAAGTTCTCCTTTTCTGCCCCATCCCATGTACACCAATCTGTGGCAGGAAGGGGACCAAGGGAGAGGGTGGCTGGAAATAAGAGAGGCTCCGAGGGCACCACGGGGCCTCAGCCACAAGAGCCACCTGGCCCTGTGGAGAAGGACCAGAGGAAGACCTGCCTTCCCGCTCCACCTGCCGTGGGCCGGGCCTCGATGAGCCTTGGGTCCCAGACATAACAAGGCTCAGATTGTGTCCCCTGGAGCACGTGGACTCCCAGGGGACTTTATGTGGGAGCGCTGTGAGTGGGACCCGGGGTGGTCATCACAGAGACACCTGTGTGGAGAGTGCACCTGCCTCATTGCTTGCCCACCCGCATGCAGAGGAGCGAACAGGCTCCGGGCAGGGAGGGGCTTCCCAGGTCACCCAGCAAGAAGGCAGCCAGGCTCAACCTCAAACCCGCTCTGGGTGACCGTGACTACTCAGCACTTTCAGCCACTCACTAACGATGATGATGATAATGATGATGATGATAAAATATACTATTATTAGATGTTTGCCTTTTGTAGGCATTATGGCACCAAGTTCCTCTAACAGCTTTATGTTAAGAGTTGTTATCACCAGCCCATTTTATTAGATGAAGAAACCGAGCTTCTGTCGAGGGAGGGGACTTGTTCCAAGTCACACAGTTTGCAAGTGAGGAGTGTGTTCTTGGTCCCAGCACATCCGATGCCACAGCCCGCACGTGAGCCCTCCCCCACTCAGCCTCTGCTCAGCAGGAGCCGGAAGTTAAAACTGAACTTCCAGCTGGTTGTGGGGGGCGTGGGGCGGGGGAGCTAGGGGCTGGGAGGCGGGCATGGCGAGTTGTTTAATAGGTATGGAGGTTCACGTTAGCAAGATGAAAAGTTCTGGAGAACTTCACAACAGTGTGCATATGCCTGCCACCACTCCCCCTGCTTGTGCCCCATAACAGCTAGAATGGTAAATCTTGTGTCTGTTTTCCTATGATAGATAGGGTGAGCAAGCAAGCCAGCGAGCTTCCCGGGCCAGGCTCAGAGTGCCAGGTGCTGCTCTAACAAGCGGGATGCTAAGAGCTGGCAGGCAGGCCTTGGCAGAAGCAAGGGCAATTCGGAGACCCTAGAGGTGGGAGGCTGTGGGCCAGGGTCCCTACGTGCCCCGTGCAAGGTGTAAGGAAACAGCACGGAACTTTAGGTCAGAAGATCTGTGTTTGACATGGTTCTTCTAACCGCACAGCCTTAGGTAAATTGGAGCTTCATTGGAGCAGAAGGCACAGTCTTCCCAAGTGTAAAAAGGAGTAAGTAATCCCTAGCCTGCTGACCGGGGGGTTGTCTGGGATTGCACGAAGGGATCCCTAAAAGTCTGTCCTAAACGCTAAAGCACTCAGCCCATGTTCTTTATCTGCAAACAGGAGCCCAGGGGGTACCTGCTTCGTGAGGTTATAGTGCGGATTACGTGGGTTCGGGCCCAGCACCCGGGAGACACAGCAAGCATGAACTACAGTTGCTGCGGCTGCAGCTGTTACTGTGTATGTCTCTCTCCCACTGGGTGCTCTGGGGGTTCCCATGGAGCCCCTCACGGGCAAGGCCCAGGGCCAACTTGTCTCTAGGTTCCAAGCACCTAGCGCAGTCTGGGTGCAGAGGAACTTTCCAGTAGGCGCTGGGCATGTGAATGAACTAATGAATGAATGAGTGAGTAAGTGAGTGAATGGACGTAGGCAAAAGCTCTCCTCAGAAGGCAGTGAGTCTCTGCTCCTGACTCAGCCATCAGGGCCTGGGGCCTCTCCAGAGCTCGTGAGTTCAAGGATCCCTGGTCCTGACCTCCTACTTGGGCAGCCTCAGCCAGATGTGAGCAGGTGGTGAGGTGAGGAGGGGAGGGCGTCTCAACAGATACATGGGCGGGAAAGCTTAAAAGAGCTTGGGCTGGAACACCTGGGTGGCTCAGTTGGTTGAGTGTCTGCCTTTGGCTTAGGTCATGGTCCCAGGGTCCTGGGATCAAGTCCCATGTCAGGCTTGATAGGGAGCCTGCTGCTCCCCTTGCTTGTGCACTCTCTCTCTCTCTCTGACAAATACATAAATAAAATCTGTTTAAAAAAAAAAGAAGAAGAGGGGGCACCTGGGTGGCTCAGTTGGTTAAGCGACTACCTTCGGCTCAGGCTGTGATCCCGGAGACCCGGGATCGAGTCCCACAT
>PITA01006421.1:62006-100420 GCA_004023965.1 Spilogale gracilis | reverse complement strand
TAGATTGCTCTGGGCAGTATAGACATTTTGACAATGTTTATTCTTCCGATCCATGAGCATGGAATGCTCTTCCATCTTTTTGTGTCTTCTTCAATTTCTTTCATGAGTGTTCTGTAGTTCTTCGAGTATAGATCCTTGACTTCTTTGGTTAGGTTTATTCCTAAGTATCTTAGGGTTTTTGGTGCTATAGTAAATGGAATCAATTCTCTGATTTCCCTTTCTATTTTTTCGTTGTTGGTGTATAAGAATGCAACTGATTTCTGCGCATTGATTTTGTATCCTGCCACATTACCAAATTGTTGTATGAGATCCAGTAGTTTGGGGGTAGAGTCTTTTGGGTTTGGTATCAGTTCTTTATATATTTTGGATACTAATCCTTTATTAAATATGTCACTGGAAAATGTCTTGTCTCATTCCATTGGTTGCTTTTTAGTTTTTTTTTTATTATTTCCTTTGCTGTGAAGAAGCTTTTTATTTTGATGAAGTCCCAGTAGTTTATTTTTGCTTTTGTTTCCCTTGCCTCATGAGACATATCTAGTAAGAAGTTGTTATGGCTAATGTCAAAGAGGTTATTGTCCGTGCTCCTCTCTAGGATTTTGATGATTTCCTGTCTCACATTTAAGTCTTTCATCCATTTTGAATTTGTTTTTGTGTATAGTGTAAGAAAGTGGTACTGCTTTATTCTTTTGCATGTTTGTGTCCATTTTCCCCAACACCATTCATACAGTGATTTTTTTCATCAATTATTATAATTATTATTATATCAGACCACCTGGTCTTTTGGATCTTATGCATACACTTGCTGCTGAGGACCACAGATATTGCCAGGCCCTTCTCTAGATACCTCTATTTTGGTACCTCCTCTTATGGCTCATTAATGCTTCTTTTAGTATTTATATGTTCCCTTTCTCTTAATGGGGGCTTAGGAACCCTCTGCCTCTTTCTCTACATTCTGCAGAAGTGTGTAGGCTTCTACACACTTGGTCATTAGTGTGCATGAATGTCCTCAGGCCCACTTTCATTGCTTTTTCTCTTAATCTTAAATACTCCATAGCCTTCACACCATATTATGCAAAGAACCAGGGGCTTAGGGGCTTCCTTGTGAGTCTTATAGTCTCCAGAGGCTATGTCTGGGAAAGCAGGGCAAAAGGCTTAGATTTTTTTATTCCCCAATCCTACCTGGGTTTCTCCCCCTGCAATTCCACATAGAAGGTTCAATCTCATGGGTCAAACCAAGAGAATCAAGTCTCAGTTCTCTTCCTTCCCTCGTACCCTACCCTTTCTTCTCCAGCTCCAGAAGGCTTCTCTTTTTCCTGTGGGGTGGGAAGCTCCCATATGTTAAACTTGCATTCTTATTCTGTGATTTAATTTATGAATATTCCTCCAATTTTGGTTATTGAAACTTAATTGCTCAGCCTTTATGATTTTGAGGATAGCCTTTCTTTTCCTTAAAAGGCTGTTTCAAGATTGATATCTTTATATGGACTTTCAAAAGCCTACTTAGAAACTTAAAGTTGAGCAGTGACTTTTGTTATAGGCAAACTATCCTCCTCCTTCATAAGAAGTCATAATCTCTGGGATCTAGTTTTAAGCACAGAAGGTCTAGGTTAATGGTACTCAACTGGGGTTGATTTTGCTTTCTAGAGAATATTTGACAAAATCTGGGAACATTTTTGATTATCACAACTGGAGGTTGATGCTACTGGTGTCTAGTGGGTAGAGGCCGGGGATGCTGCTAAACATCCTACAATGCACTGGACAACCTCCTACGATGCCAAATACTTGGCAGAGAAACACTGGTCTAGGCCTACAACATTAATGACCAAGAAAGATAAACCTACTAAATGATATTGTAAAGTGTTACCCTGCTGCTTTTAGTATGCAGTAATGTGTTATAGGTGTTGAGATATAATCAAGTTGATACTAGTAGTTTTTTTATGTTGGTCTTTACTATAGCATTTAAACTTATAAAACTATTAGTAATGAGTGATTAACTAGTATTTAAAAATTTCAATTTAACAAATAGTAAACCACAAGTATTATTATCTGTATTCTAAGTTATATCTACCAACCCCAGCCTGCATAAACATTTTCTCATAAAGTCACACACAGGCAACACTGTATACTTACTGGGAATCTTCTGAATTGTAGGTATAATGCCTAGAAAGAAGTAATCAGCCTTGACAGTGTTTGACATGGTGAACCTAAATGTACAATGTGATAACAAATGTTATGGCTAAAATGACCACATAGTTCACTTCCCAAACTAGGACACATTTGAAAGTGAGAGTTCTACTAATCATATTAGGACAACAGGTATAAACTGAGTGTCCAGGAGCAAATCCTAGCTATAGCCCTCTTGAAAGTGACTACCAATGAATAGTCAATTCGTCAGGAAGTGTAAGTGCTAGCAGCTTACAATTTATTTCTTTCTAGAAGGAATTATATTTTCACTTGGGACTTTAGGTGACCGAAGAGACTTTGGATCTAAAATAACACAGTTGTTAGGGTTGACAAGCAGTAGAAAAAATGGGAGCAGGAAATACCTTTCTGGGGCTCCTCAAATTCTACTAGGCAGGTGGTCACGTTTTCAGCCAATCTTTTGGGGAAAGTCAGTAGTTCTGGGATCCTATGAAACACTTTGGTGACAACTCTCTTTTTTTTACTTTAAATTTATTTTATTTTTTCAGTGTTCCAAGATTCATTGCCCATGCCCCACACCCAGTGCTCCATGCAATAGGTGCCCTCAGTACCCACCACCAGGCTCTTCCATCCCCCTACCCCCTCCCTCCAAGTCCCTCAGTTTGTTTCTGTGTCCAAAGTCTCTCATGTTTCACTTCTCTCCCTGAATTACCCTACTTCCCATTTACTTTCCTTCTCCTACTATCGTCTATAATACCCTTTATGTACCACAAGTAAGTGAAACCATGTGATACTTGACTTTTTCTACTTGGCTTACTTCACTCAGCATAATCTCTTCCAGTCCAGTCCATGTTGCTACAAAAGGTGGTATTCATCCTTTCTGATGGAGGCATAGTATTCCATTGTATATATGTACCACATCTTCTTTCCATTCATCTGTTGAAGGGCACCTTGGCTCTTTCCACAGTTTGGGATTGTGGCCATTGCTGCGATGAACATTGGGGTACATATGGCCCTTCTTTTCACTACATCTGTATCTTTGGGGTAAATACACAGTAGTGCAATTGCAGGGTCATAAGGTAGTTCTATTTTTAATTTTTTTAAGGAATCTCCACACTATTTTCCAAAGTGGCTGCACCAACTTGCATTCTCACCAACAGTGTAAGAGAGTTCCCATTTCTCCACAGCCTCTCCAACACTTATTGTCTGCTGACTTGTTAATTTTGGCCATTCTGATTGGTGTAAGGTGGTATCTCAGTGTGGTTTTGATTTGAATTTCCCTGATAGTGAGTGACGATGAACATTTTTTCATGTGTCTGTTAGCCGTTTGTATATCTTCTATGGAGAAGTGCCTCTTCATGTCTCTTGCCCATTTTTTGATGTGACAATTCTCTTTTTTACATATGAGTCATTCAAAATGGCTATATGACTGAAACAGGTAAGTCACCTTGACTAATAAGTGCTAGTTGTTTAGCTTCTAAGATAGGTAGTTGGCATTTGGTTTCCAGAGCTAATTTAATTCCAGCAGATGGTGCTAAAATGTACCGTTTCTCCCTCTTAAAATAAATATCTAAATTTCCCTTAAAATCATAAACTAGGGGTACCTGGGTAGCTCAGTCATTAAGCATCTGCCTTAAGCTCAGGTCATGATCCCAGAGTCCCTGGATCTAGCCCTGCATCAGACTCCTTGCTTGGTGGGAAGCCTACTTCTCCCTCTCTCACTCCCCCTGTTTGCATTCCCTCTCCAGCTGTGTTTCTCTCTGTCAAATAAATAAATAAATAAATAAAACCTTTAAAAAATCATAAACTAAGTAAATGTAGGCATATTGACTAATTGTTCTGGAAAGTTCAGGTGAGAGTTATGTTTGTCACCGTTTAATTTCCTTGAACAGAGCTCCACCTGAAACCTAGGGGCCCCCTTACACTCATATATCCAGGCTCCCTTCAAGCTGTATCAGCTTTTCTTTTGTTGGAATCTCATCCACAGGGAGGCAATTAAAACACAGATGATTTTTTTCTCATGATCCAGCTGGGAGGCAAAACTTAACCAGAGATCTATCTATATAGCTCAGCAAAAGATGATTGTTTGCTACTTCTTCAGATTTTTAGTATTATTTCTTTCAAGCAGAGTACCAGCCTCTGAAGAAAAAAAAATTCTTCTTAATTTATGAATCATTCTTCATAGACATAAAAGAACATTAGAGTTTATATGGCACTTAGCAAGCAAGCAAACAAGTAGCTTTCCAACTATTTTTAGCATTGTAACAATTTTTTTTTCAACTGGAATCTTTCGTGGAAGTTTATTTATAAAACAGATAGAAGGTGAACTGCTCTGTTGAAATGTGTTTTAGGGGGTTTATATTTGTGCTCTCTTGGTCTTTCCTTGACTTTTTCATCTGTGAGGTAGCTGTTGAGCTATGTGCTCAAGCCATGCCTTTGAGTTTGAAATCTATGGCTCCACAGAACTATCTGAAAACTACGATTGCATTCCAGCTCCATCATTTACATACTGGGAAACTTAATCCAGTGAGGGAAAATGCTCAAGGGTATAAAAGATGGATGGAAGGCCAATCAGTCTGATTGGCAGGGTTACAGTCCATGTGTGTGTACAGAGCATATAGTAGAGCTCTAGTTGTCTGGAGCCCCTTATGAATTGATATAGATGTGCACACAAGTCCTGTCCTACTTGTAACCGTATTTACTGTTTTTTATTATTAATTTGTATTTTTTCCCATAACCCAGCTATCTGACCCCTCCCAACCCCCAGCAACTCTCATTTATTTTCCGAGATTAAGAGTCTCTTATTGTTTGTCTCCCTCCCCAGTCCTATCTTGTTTCATTTTTTTCCTTCCCTCCATGAACCTCTGCCCTGCATCTCAAATTCCTCATATAAGAGAGATCATATGATAATTATTTTTTCTCTGATTGACTTATTTCACTCAGCATTATAACCTCCAGTTCCATCCACATTGTTGCAAATGACAGGATTTCATTCTTTTTGATGGATGCATAGTATTCCATTGTATATATATACCACCACATCTTCTTTATTTATTCATCTGGTGATGGACATCTATATTCTTTCCATAGTTTCGCTACTGTGGATAATGCTGCTATAAACATTCGGGTGCATGTGCCCCTTTGGATCACTACATTTGTATCTTTAGGGTAAATACCCAGTAGTGCAATTGCTGGGTTGTAGAGTAGCTCCATTTTCAACTTTTTGAGAAACCTCCATACTGTTTTCTAGAGTGGCTACACAAACTTGATTCCCACCAACAGTGTAGGAGGGTTCCCCTTTCCCTGCATCCTTGCCAACATCGGTCATTTCCTGACTTGTTAATTTGAGCCATTCTGACTGGTGTAAGGTGGTATCTCACCTTGGTTTTGATTTGTATTTCCCTGATGCCAAGTGATGTTGAGAAGTTTTTCATGTGTCTGTTGGCCATTTGGATGTCTTCTTTGGAGAATTGTCTGTTCGTGTCTTCTGCCCATTTCTTGATTGAATTATTGGTTCTTTGGGTGTTGAGTTTGAGAAGTTCTTTATAGATTTTGGATGCTAGCCCTTTATCTGATATGTCATTTGCAAATACCTTCTCCCATTCTGCCAGCTATCTTTTGGTTTTGTTGACTGCTTCTTTTGCTGTGCAAAAGCTTTTGATCTTAATGAAGTCCCCATATTTCATTTTTGCCTTTGCTTCCCTTGCCTTTGGTGATGTTTCTAGGAAGAAGTTGCTGAGGTTGAGGTCAAAGAGGTTACTGCCTCTGTTCTCCTCAAGGATTTTGATGGATTCTTGTCTCACATTGAGGTCGTTCATCTATTTTGAGTCTATTTTTGTGTGTGGTGTAAGAAAATGGTCCAGTTTCATTCTTCTGCATAATGACTGTCCAATTTTCCTAACACCATTTGTTTAAAAGACTGTCTTTTTTGCATTGGACATTCTTTCCTGCTTTGTTGAAGATGAGTTGACCATAGAGTTGAGGGTCCATTTCTGGGGTCTCTATTATGTTCCATTGAACTATGTGTCTGTTTTTGTGCCAGTACTATACTGTCATGGTGATTACAGCTTTGTAATAGAGCTTGAAGTCTGGAATTGTGATGCCACCAACTTTGGTTTTCTTTTTCAACATTCTTCTGGCTATTTGGAGTCTTTTCTGGTTCCATATAAATTTTAAGCTTATTTGTTCCATTTCTTTGAAAAAAATTGATGGTATTTTGATAGGGATTGTATTAAATGTGTAGATTTCTTTAGGTATAATAGACATTTTCACAATATTTGTTTTTCAAATCCCTGAGCATGGAACATTTTTTCCATTTCTTTGTGTCTTCCTCAATTTCTTTCATGAGTACTTTATAGTTTTTTGAGTACAAGTTCTTTGCCTCTTTGGTTAAGTTTGTTCCAAGGCATCTTATGGTTTTGGGTGAAACTGTAAATGGGATCAACTCCTTAATTTCTCTTTCTTCTGTCTTGCTGTTGGTATATAGAAATGCAACTGATTTCTGTGCATTGATTTTATATCCTGACACTTTACTGAATACTTGTATGAGTTCTAACAGTTTTGGAGTGGAGTCTTTTGGGTTTTCCACATAAAGTATCATACCATCTGCAAAGAATGAGAGTTTGACTTCTTTGCCAAATTGGATGCCTTTTATTTCTTTTTGTTGTCTGATTGCGGAGACAAGGACTTCTAGTACTATGTGGAATAGCAGTGGTGAGAGTGGACAGCCTTGCCATGTTCCTGACCTTAGGGAAAAAGCTCTCAGTTTTTCCCCATTGAGAATGATATTCGTTGTGAGTATTTCATAGATGGCTTTGATGATATTGAGGTATGTACCCTCTATCTCTACACTGTAAAGAGTTTTGATCAAGAAAGGATGCTGTACTTTGTCAAATACTTTTTCAGCATCTATTGAGAGGATCATATGGCTCTTGTTCTTTCTTTTATTAATGTATTGTATCACATTAATTGATTTGCAGATGTTGAATGAAACTTGCAGCCCAGGAATAAATCCCACTAGGTTGTAGTGAATAATCCTTTTAATGTACTGTTGGATCTTATTGGCTAGTATTTTGGTGAGAATTTTTGCACCTGTGTTCATCAAGTATATTGGTGTGAAATTCTCCTTTTTGATGAGATCTTTGTCTGGTTTTGAGATCAAGGAAATGCGGGCCTCAAAAATGATTTTGGAAGTTTTCCTTCCATTTCTATTTTTTGGAACAGTTTCAGAATAATAGGTATTAATTCTTCTCTAAATGTTTGGTAGAATTCCCCTGGGAAGCCGTCTGGTTCTGGAGTCTTGTTTGTTGGGAGATTTTTGATGACTGCTTCAATTTCCTTACTGGTTATGGGTTTGTTCAGGTTTTTAATTTCTTCCTGGTTCAGGCTTAGTAGTTTATATGTCTCTAAGAATGCATCCATTTCTTTCAGACTGTCAAATTTGCTGGTGTATAGTTGCTCAAAATATGTTCTTATAATTGTTTGTATTTCTTTGGTGTTGGTTGTGATCTCTCCTCTTTCATTCATGATTTTATTAAGTTGGGTCCTTTCTCTTTTCTTTTTGATAAGTCTGGCCAGGGGTTTATCAATCTTGTTAACTCTTTCAAAGAGCCAACTCCAAGTTTCGTTATTCTACTATTCTTTTGGTTTCTATTTTATTGATTTCTCTCTGATCTTTATTATTTCTCTTCTCCTGCTGGGTTTAGGCTTTCTTTGTTGTTCTCTCTCAAGCTCCGTTAGGTGTGGGTTTAGGTTGTGTACTTGAGACCTTTGTTGTTTCTTGAGAAAGGCTAGTATTACTCTATACTTTCTTTTCAGAACTGTTTTTGCTGTGTCCCAAAGATTTTGAACACTAGTGTTTTCATTTTCATTTGTTTCTATGAATTTTTTCTAAAAAAATTCTTCTTTAATTTCCTGGTCTACCTAGTCATTCTTTAGTAGGATACACTTTAGCCTCCATGTATTTGTTGTGTTCTTTCCAACTTTGCTCCTGTGGTTTCCTTGTCAATCTTTTTCTTAGATGATCTGTCCATTTCAATGAGGGGGGTGTTAAAGTCCCCTAATGTTATTGTATTATTGTTGATGTGTTTCTTTAATTTATTTATTAATTGGTTTATGTAATTGGCTGCTCCTGTGTTAGGGGCATCAATATTTATAATTGTTAGATCTTCTTATTGGACAGACCCTTTAAGTATGGTATAGTGTCCTTCCCTTCTCTTATTTTAGTCTTTGGCTTAAAATCTAATTTGTCTGATACAAGGGTTGCCACTCCATGTTTCATTTGATGTCCATTAGCATGGCAAATTATTTTCCACCCCCTCACTTTAAATCTGGAGGTGTCTTTGGCTCTAAAATGAGTTTCTTGCAGACAGCATATCAATGGATCTTGTTTTTCTTTAAAATCCGTTCTGATGCCCTGGGTCTTTTGATTGGGGCATTTAGCCGATTTACATTTAGGGTAACTATTGAAAGATATGAATTTAGTGCCATTGTATTGCTTGTAAAGTGACTGTTACTGTAAATTGTCTCTGTTTTTTTTCTGTTCTGTTACTTTTAGGCTCTCTCTTTGCTTAGAGGACCCCTTTCAATATTTCCTGTAGGGCTGGTTTGGTGTTTGCAAATTCTTTTAGTTTTTGTTTGTTCTGGAAGCTTTTTTTTTGCTTTAATGAATTTTAAAATGTAATTATTAGCAATAAACTTTTACACACACATGCACTAACATGACAAAATTGTTCTCCCAAGGAAGATAAATATTCCCCTTTCATTCTTTGATTCCTGGAATTTTTAGAATAGGTCATATGATTATCTTTTTTATCTTTGATTCTTCCATACTTTGATTCCTGGAATTTTTAGAATAGATCATATGCTTCTCTTTTTTATCCTTCACATATTTTAAATTCGCATTTACTCTATTTGAAATGAGTCTTGGACTTAGATATTCAAAAAGTATAATTTTTTTGGCTACATCCTACAAAAAATGTGACTTTTTTGTGTTTTGTAATTTTCTGGCTTTAGACTATTTAAGTGAAACAAAACTAATAAATCTTTATGAATTTTTCATGAAGCCAAAACATTACTCTCAGAAAAGTTTATTTTGGGCTACTAGTATACAGTGACAAACTGTTCCCCTGTTTCTTTCTTTTTTTTATTGTTACTAAAAACTTTTTTATCCAATGTTCCAAGATTCATTCCCCATTCCCCACACCCAGTGCTCCACGCTTTAGGTGTCCCCAGTACCCACCACCAGGCTCTCCCATCCCTCCACTCCCCTCCCTCCAAGTCCCTCAGTTTGTTTCTGCCTCTTGTTCTTTTTTTGAGGTGAGTTTTTCCACCTTGTCATTTTATCCCAATAATAATAGATGAATGAGAGAAAAAAATACTAAAAAGGTAGCCATAACCTCAGAAAAATATACACTAACTAAATCAGAACATACCCTATACTGGAGGGAGAAGAAAGGAAAAAATAAGTTTCTATCTCTATCTATCTCTATCTGTCTGTCTCTCTCTATATATATATGATTAGACTGGTGAATAGAAAAGAGCCACACACTTGATTTTGCTTGTATTTTGATCTGTTAGAAGAAACTGCTTCCAAAATTTTTAAAGAAAGTAAAATTTACATATGTACAAAAATAAGGGTATACATGATGAAGGCATAGAATATGACTGTAAAGATGAAAATTTAAAAAGATTCTAAAAAAGGAATTGATAAGATTAGAAGTTGTTTGGAAAAAGAAAAAAGAAAAAGAAGAAAGAATTTGATGAGGCTGGAGACTAGAACAATATCATGTGCTAGATTTAGGGTATATTTTAATCTATTAGAAGAAATTGTATCCCAAATTTTAAAGAAAGAAAAACCTATATGTATACAAAAAATAATAAATGCAATAAAGGGATAGAATATGATTAAATAATAAAATTTTAAAAAGATTTTTTAAAAAAGGTATTGATAATATAAAATAGTTAAAAGTGTTAAAATAGGAAAGAAAAAAATTAAAAATAGAATAAGAAAAGAATTAACTTAAAAAAATTAACTTTGAATGACTAAAGAATCATGGAAAAAACCCCACGCATTCTATGTGGTGCATTCCCCTGAAATTCAGCAGTTCTCATTGATTGGAGAAATTGGTTTTGGCTGGTTGTTCTCTCAGATCTTCTCGGGGAGGGGGTCTGTTGTGTTGATTCTTAAATGTCTTTGCCCACAGAAGAACTACCCTGCCTTTGCCAGGGGTCAGGCTATGTAACCTGCTTAGTTTTGCTCTCTGTGGCTTTTGTTCCCTGAATGCTTTCCATACAGCTTTGGAGAACCGGAATGAAGATGGCAGCCTCCCAGTCTCTGGCTGGGCCTGAGGAGCTGAGAGGTCAGGCCCCATTCCTCAGTGCACCCCCAGAGTAAAGCAGTCAATCACGCCTGTCTCCCTGGTCTGGGGTCGTGCTCTGCACTCACCCAGCCTGTGATTGAGCAGTTCTATCTCTGGCATACAGCCTCGTTTGAAGTCTCCAAACCCAGCAGGTTCCCATAGCGTGTTCCCACGCTGTTCCTCCTGGTGAAAGAAGGAGAGGGTTTTCCCAGATCTGCCACCTTTGTAGTCCCTGCTTGAAGAACATTGGCCTGACTGCGCCTTGGATCACAGTTTAAGGTAAGCCTAAGATACCCCCCCCCCGGCTCTGCCTCTGTAACTGGCTTCTCTGCTCTGATACCTGGGAGCTTGAATGCGCTCAGGCACCTCGGGTCCTTCTGTGACCCCATGGGTCCTGAGACCACACTGTCCCAGTGAAGGTTTCACCCCCCTCTTTAGCCTCTGGGGCAATGTACCTCAGTGGAGCAGACTTCTAAGGGTTCTGATTTTGTGCTCCACTGCTCTGCTGCTGACCAGGAGCCAGCCCCTCCCCCCATGGTCTGTTTTCCCAAATGTCACCTCAGATTCACCTCTCCGCATGTCCCACCTTCCAGAAAGTGGTCACTTTTCTGTTCCTAGAATTTCCACTCTTCTTCTCTTCAATTTCCTGTTGAGTCTAGGTGTTCCAACTGGTTTGATAACCATCTAGCTGAATTCCTGGGACCTGATGATATCCAGGTCTCCTACTCCTCCACCATCTTGTTCCTCCTCCCATATTTAATATTTTAATAGCACTCCTTCAGTTCATATCCTTGGGTGAAACATACTCCTCATGTCTGCCAAAGATATCTTTGGATTAATACCTCATGGCCCTCTGATACATACCCTCACTAGCTATAGGTTGTGGTACACTTTTGTTTTGGCCCAAATAAATTTTTGAAACCTTCCATTTAATTTAAAGCATCCTAATATTACCTTTCTGTGACTTTCTTCTCTCCAATGTACTTGGGCTTTTATGCTAGGGAGAAAAAAGTTCTGCTGATTTTATTCAGGACAAGATGCTTTCTTGAGATGGTCTATCTTCAGCCAAATCGAACCTATTTATTTCTTTGTATAATGCAAGCTCTCCTTCCTTTGAAAAGAGATGCCACTGCCCATGGAATTTTGGGGGAGGAGAGCAAGGCAGATGTTTAGAGATACATGCCTTCTCAGTGAAGTGGGGATACCTGAGGTTTTGGAGTGAGGGATTCCTGTGCCAAGGGTTAATGAGAAAATAGGCCTTAAACCTATATGCATGGCCCAAGACATATATGCCATGGCAGGAAACATACTCAAAAAGTGTTTGTCAATTTCTCTTAATGTAATACCAGATGATCTCAGGACCTCAGGTGGGTATCCACCACAATGAATGATACTCTTGAAGTTGTGTGACTCCGAGGTACTAAAGGTGATGTTAATTAGGTTTACAGCCCCAACTTCTGAGGCTCTAACATGGATGTATTTCTGTGGACAAATTATGATTATTAGGACAAAAAGGTCCATAGAGATTAAATAGTTCATCTGTGTGATTTTCTAGATGATATTTTAAAGTAGTTTTCACACCCAACATGGAGCCCAGTATGGAGCTTGAACTCATGACCATGAGATCAAAACCTGAGCTGAGAACAAGAGTCAAATGCTTAACCAATTGCGCCATCCAGGTTGAATTTTAAAAGCCCAAATAATAGAAAGGGATTTCTCAGGGCAACATACATAGTGACAGAATTTGGGCCAGAAGTCAGGCTTCCTAATTCCCACTTGATTGTTCTCACCAGTGCACATGATGCTTTCTCCTTAATAACATGAATCCAGCTTTCTAGTGGTAAATGGAGTTCTATGAATGGCACTAAAGAATTTGTATTCTTCACTTGTATTTTGAAGTGTGAAGAGGAAGATAAGATGAATGCTAGAGGAGCTGAGGTATCTAGAGGGTCTGGGGAACCCAACCTGGGTTCATCATACCAACCTAGAAACCTTAGACCCAGGTGAGTGCTGGAGCCTTTACTAAGAGGCTCAAAAGCTTATTAGGAAGAATTTGAACATTAAAAAATATCTACCTCATTGCCCAGCAAACTCTAAGATAGGGGATAAAACCCAAACACTGGCAGATTTTCTTATCACGGTCAAACTTAAGCACCTAAGGCAACTTAATATACTAAAATAATACAAGTGAGCAGACTCCTCAGGCCCAGCTTCCAGTCTCATTCACTTAAACAAATATAATTCAGGTAACATCATGAAAAGCAACATTCTTCTTGTGAGTGGATGTAGATTGCAAGAAAAATGATCACATGTTAAGACATGGCAAACAGAAAGAAAACACTAAACTTGGTCCTTATGAAAATGTGTTCTATAAATGGCTGGCGATCACACAAGTGAGAAGGCTTGTTCAACACTTGTGTGTGTGTGCATGCTTGCATCTTTAGGTTATAGATTTACAGATATCAGCTCTCAAAGTAACCTTATTTATCCCAAGCCCCTTGTTCTACAGATGGTAATCATTGAGAATGAAAAATGGGCAGTGACTTGACCAAGGTCATGCAATGCATCAATGACAAAACAGGCTAGATTGTAAGTCCTGAACTCTTCTCCCAACCTTTATTTGCACTAGGCTAATAAAATTGGGATACTCCTCCCACAGGCTGTCATAGTCAACCTTAGTCATACCTTTATAAAGAGTTAACTCTCTGCTTCAAACAGTGGCTTTTGCCCATTGTCTTTTAAATAATATACTTTACTATAGCAACATGATTATCTGGAGACTGGAACTTGTATGTATTCGGCTGCAAAAGCCCTTACTCCTCTTAAGACAAATCCCTGATGAAGCAAAAAGGTGGGCAGGAGAACAGTGTGCACATGGCTGCAAAAGGCCAAATGAAGAGTAACCCTAAATTGAAAGCCTATGGTTCTTTGAAGTAGGTTACAGTGGCATAAAGGGAGCTCAGGTGACCACTGTGATTGATTAAAAATATTTATTAAGGGCCAATTATATATCAGATACTTTGGTATAGTAGAACACAGCTTTTAACATCTGAATGTTCAAATTCTACTTAGACCACTTACTACTTAGATCACTTGCTTGAAGTGTGATCTCTGACAGATCATCCACATTTCTTTCTTTCTTTTTTTTTAAAGGTTGTATTTACTTATTTGAGAGAAAGAGCGAGAGAAAGAGAGAGAGCATAAGCCAGGGGGAAGGCAGAGGGAGAGAGACAAGCAGACTCCCTGCCCAGTAGGGAGCCTGACACAGGGCTTTATCTAAGGACTCTGGGATCATGACTTGAGATGAAGGCAGATACTTAACCAAGAGCCACCCAGGTGTCCTGATCATCTCATATTTCTGAGCCTTAGTTTTACCATTTTTATATAGGAAGAGTAATAACATCTACCTTCCAGTGTTGTTGGGAGGACTTTAGATGAAATAATATATGTAAAGGGCCTATACAGTTTCTAGTATATAGCGAGTATGAAATAGTTGTTCTTTATTTGCTATGTGGAATGAAAAGGTGAAAATGTAAGAGCTAGCCTACCAAAGGAAACTGATTTCTTCTTTGGATTGGTACTGGACTTCTAGACAAAGAGAACACATTGATAATGATGTATATTGGCTTCTGTAAAATTTCTTTGTGACATCTTTGTGGAAAGAATGAAGAAACATGGGCTGAATGATGGAGTAGAATAGGATCCATAATTTGAACCCCAAAATAGTTGATTCATATTTTATGACACCCTAAAGGAGATATCTAGTTCTATACTGGACTTGTTCCTTTTCTAGAGAAAATTTTAATCAATGATATGGATGAAGATATAGACAGTGATATAGACAGTGATATGATTAAACTGTAGTTGACAGAAAGCTGGGAGAAAGCATTAATATGTTGAATGTCAGAATCAAGATGTAAAAATTTTTTGGATAGGCTAGTATAGCATGTCAAAACATAATGACATTAAATATGAACAAAATAAGTCCTGCTTTTGCAACTACAAATGTCTAAGACAGGGATATCTGACTGGATTACAATTCTTATAGCTAAGACTTGGGAATTGCAAGTGACAGAAAACTCAGTTATGAGCTAAAATTATGAGTTGGCTGCTAAAAAGAGCTACTTAAACAGGCTGCTTTTTTGGTGGGCAGATCAAAGGAAAGCTTGCTGGAGGGTATGGTAAACCTTGAGAGATTTTCTACCCTTTGTATTTTAGGGCACAGTACCCTCCTCATTCTCATACTGATTCTTTGTTAATTCTTCAGTGTAATTTGAGAAACTCTTTCCTTGTCTCTATTTCCCCACACTCCTAGCTGTATTGAGGTATGATTGATAAATAAAAATAGTATACATTTAAGGGATACAATGTGATATTTTGATACATGTATACATTGTGAAATGATTACCACAATTTAGCCAATTAACGTGATCTTCCATTAAGGATTCAATCCCATTTTAATTGTACCTAAAACCATAAGATACCTAGGAGTAAGCCTAACCAAAGAGGTAAAAGACTTGTACTCTGAAAACTATAAAACATGATGAAATAAACTGAAGAGGACATAAAGAAATGGATAAACATTCCATGCTCATGGACTGGAAGAAAAAAAATTTAAATGTATATACTATACAAAACAATCTACACATTTAATGCAATCCCTATCAAAATACCACCAGCATTTTCCACAGAACTACAATAAACAATCCTAAAATTTGTATGGAACCATGATAGACCCTGAATAGCCAAAGTGATCTTGGAAAATAAAAGCAAAGCTGGAGGCATCACAATTCCAGACTTCAAATTATATTACAAAGCTTAGTGACCAAGACAGTATGGTACTGGTACAAAAATAAACACACAGATAATTGGAAAAGAACAGAAAACCCAGAAATGAACTCACAACTATATGGTCAATTATTCTTCAACAGAGCAGGAAAGAATTTCCAATGGGAAAAAAAGCAGTCTCTACAACAAATGGTCTTGGGAAAACTGGACAGCTACATGCAAAAGAATACTCTTCCACTATACACAAAAATAAATTCATAAATTCAAAATGGATGAGAGACCTAAATGTGAGACAGGAAACCATTAAAATCTTAGAGGAGAAAACAGTAACTTCTTTGAATCAGCCATCGCAACTTCATTCTGGATATGTCTCTTGAGACAAGGGAAACAAAAGCAAAAATAAACTATCGGGACTTCATCAGAATAAAAAGCTTCTGCACAGTGAGGAAACAGTTAACGAAACTAAAAGGCAAAAGACCTGTACTCTGAAAACTATAAAATACTGATGAAAGAAACTAAAGATGACAAAGAAATGGAAAAATATCCCATGCTTATGGAATAGAAGAACAAATATTGTTAGTGTCTATACTACCCAAAGCAATATACACCTTTAATGCAATCCCTATCAAAAATACCAACAACATTTTTCACAGACCTAAAATAAGCAATATGAAAATTTGTATGGAACCACAAAAGACACTGAGGAACCAAAGCAATCTTAAAAAAAAGCAGGGCACCTGGGTGGCTCTGTTTGTTAAATGTCCAACTCTTGATTTTGACTCAAGTCATGGTCTCAAGGGCATGAAATTGAGCCCTACTTTAGGCTCTGTGCCCAGCGAGGAGTCTGCTTGAGATTCTCTCTCTCCCTCTATCTCTGCCCCTTCCCCCACTTGTGTGTGTTTTCTCTCTCTAAAATAAATAAATGAGTCTTAAAAAAAGAAAAATAAAAGCAAAGTAGAGGCATCACAATTCTGGACTTCAAGTTATACTGCAAACTTGTGGTAAAAAAAAACAAAATAGTATGGCACTGGAATAAAGTAGACACATAGATCAGTGGAACAGAATAGGAAACACAGAAATGAAGCCACAAGTAAATGACCAGTTAATCTTTCACAGAGCAGGAATAATTATCTAACGGCTAAAAGACAGTGTCTTCCACAAATGGTGTTGGGAAAACTGGGCAACTACATGCAGAAGAATGAAACTGGACCACTTTTTTCACCATACACAAAAAATAAATTCAAAATGGATGAAAGACCTAAATGTGAGACCTGAAACAATACAAATCCTCGAGGAAAGCACAGGTAGTAATTTCTGTGACATAGGTCATAGCAACTTAAAAAATTTACCACCACAAAACCAAATAATCCAAATAAAAGATGGACAGTAGACATGAACAGACATTTTTCCAATGAAGACATACAGATGGCCAACAGACACATGGAAAGATATTCAACATCACTGATAATTATGGAAATACAAATCAAAACTACAAAGAGATATCACTTCACACTTGTCAGTGTGTAAAATCAACAACATGAGAAACAACAAATGTTGGCTAGGATGTGGGCAAAAGGAGCCCTCTTGCACTATTGGGAATGCAAACTTCTGCAAGCCATTATGGAAAAAAGTATGGAGGTTTTTCAAAAAATTAAAAATAGAACTACCCCATGATTCAGTAATTTCATTACTGGGTATTTATCTCAAAATACAAAAATAGCAATTCAAAGAATATTTGCACCCCTATGTTTTTTTTTTTTGCAGAATTTATAAGAGCCAAACTATGGAAGCAGCCCACGTCCATAAATAGATGAATGTATCAAGGAGATGTGGTATATATACACACAATGGAATATTATTCAGTCATAAAAAAGAATGAAATCTTGCCAATTGCAACAACCTGGGGGAGCTAGAGTATAATGCTAACTGAAATAAATCAGCCAGAAAAAGACAAATACGATATGATTTCATTCATATGTGGAATTTAAGAAACAAAACAAATGGGCAAAGGAAAAAAGGAGACAAACCAAGAAACAGACACTTAATTATAGAAAACTATAGATATTTACCAGAGGGAAGGTGGGTGGGGGTGTGTGTTAAATAGGTGATGGGGATTAAAGAGTACACTTATCATGTTGAAAATAAAATAAAATATAATAAAATAAAAAGCGATCTGTATTCCGTTTAATTGAATGTAGAATATTTTATTAAACAGTTTCCTATTTTTTTCTTTCAAGATTTTATTTAAATTCAAGTTAGTTAACATATAGTATAGTATTAGTTTCAGGAGAGAATTTAGTGATTCAGTAATTGCATATAACACCTGTGCTCATTACAACAAGTGCCCTTTCTAATGCCCATAGCCCATTTACCCCATCCCTGCCACCTGTCCTCCAGCAACCTGCAGTTGGTTCCCTATAATTAAGTCTCCTGTGGTTTGTTTCCCTCTCTGTTGTCATCTGCATTTTCCTTCCCTTCCCCTATATTCATCTGTTTTATTTCTTAATTTCCATAAATGAGTGAAATCATATGGTATTTTTCTTCGTCTGACTGACTTATTAAACTTAGCATAATACACTCTAGTTCCAACCACATCATTGCAAAGAGGAGGATTTCATTCTTTTTTATGACTGAGTAATTTTATTATATATATTACCACATCTTCTTTATCCATTCATCAGTCAATGGGCTTTTGGGTTCTCCCTCATCATCAGGGAAGTATAAATCAAAACCACCATGAGATACCACTTCACACCAGTCAGTACAGCTAAAATTAACAACTAAGGAAACAACAGATGTTGGTGAGGATGAAGAGAAAGTAAATAACTCTGTTAGTGGGAATGCAAATGGTTGCAGCCACTCTGGAAACAGTATGGAGGTTCCTCAAAAAGTTAAAAATAGAACCACCCTATGACCCAGCAATTGCACTACTGGTATTTACCTAAAGGATGCAAAGATAGTGATTTGAAAGAGCATATGCACCCCGGTGTTTATAGTAAAACCACAATAGCCAAAGTATAGAATGTTCCTATTAATGATATTTAATTTTTTTAGCTTTTTGCTTTTATAAACAATCCTGGAAAGTTTTATTCACTTATTTATTGTTATAAATTCATTTTGTTTTATTTGAGTATGGTTGACAGACAATATTACATTAGTTTCAGAAGTACAACAGTGATTTAACAACTCTATATGTTATGCTGTGTTCACAAGTGTAGTTACCATCTGTCAACATACAGTGCTGTTATGGTATCATTGACTATATTCCCTATGTGGGGCCTTTTATTCCCATGACTTATTTATTCCATAACTGGAAGCCTGTATCTCCACTTCCCTTCACCCACTTCCTCTCCTCTGGCAACCATCAGTTTGTTCTCTGTAGTTATAGGTCTGATTCTGCTTTTTAAAAGTTATTAACATATAATGCATTATTTGTTTCAGAGTTACAGGTCTGCAAACCATCAGTCTTACACAATACAGTGCACACCAACACATATCCTCCCCTATGTCTATCACCAAGCCACCCTATCTCCCCACCTCTGATTCTGCTTTTAAAAACGTCTTTATTAAACACATATCTAACATTACAGAACTATCATATCAGTTTTCTGAAATAACACTTGTCAATGTAGTTGAATACATAGTTTTATACTTACATCTTTGCACAGTTCTGATTTTCCTTTCCTTAGATCACATTCTCCTAATGAGAATTACTGGGTATGTGTTTTTCAAATTTTAATACATTGCCAAACTTTACTTCATAAATGGTGTGAAGACTTTTTAATTGGCAAAGTCTTGTATCATACAGTTATCTACTTCTAAGACCAGTCCCAGAATCCTGTGTACAAAACAGCATGCAGGAGTATGTGTGAATGGGGACAAAAGGACAAAAATAGAAAGTGCAAGGTCAGAAAAGAAGTCACAGGGAACTACTGAATTTATCACGTCACTGAAATTTAGCCTCACATCTTGCCATACCAAAAGTAATTAAGAGAAAAAATTAAATAAAAGAATACCATTGTTGACTTATAAACTTGATAAAGGTAATGATACTTAGTGTTGGTATGGTTGTAGGAAATAAACATTCATACATTGTTCATGGAATGAAAATTGGTACAACTTTTCTAGGGGACAATTTGAGAATATATTTTAAAACCTGGAAAGTTGTTCTTGCCCTTTAAACCAGTAGTTCTACTTATAAGATTTTATTCTAAGGAAAGAATCAATATGAACAAAGGTCTGTGTGTATGGGTTATTCAATAAATTGGTATTGGGGTAGCCATTTTTAAGGAAATATATTGAGACATCCAACTTGTACCATATAGAAAAATTCCATAGGATTCGAGATACAAATGTAAAAAGTAAACTATAAAGGTATTATAAGAAAATATAGGATATTTGTATAACTTCTCTTTAGTTTTTTAAATGTTTATTTTTTATAGCATCCTGTTTCTATTGCATGTTTACAGTACCTTAGAACTCTGAAAATAATGAGAGTTTCCTTCTGCTCTTTATTTCACCTGTTTTGCTTGATTTGCTTGTTTTGTTCTTTATCTTTAATATAGGAGGTGTTTCTATAGGGAAGAGCTTATCAACTAATGATCTTCACTATCAGATAACTGAGAACTTAGCTAGGTTACTGGGCAACCTCCCCAAATGGCATAATCATAGGTCTTTTCTCTGGGAGTAGTTACAGTTTTTTCAGAGATGAATTCTTCAATTTTCTATGTGGAAAATACATATCTGGTTGCTTGTGTTCTTATTTTAAAATTTAATATAGTGCCCTTATTTTCAATATGATGCCTTTTCCATATCTCTCATTCTACTTTGGACATCTGGGCCTGGGGGTTTCTGTGGATCAGTTTTTAAAAACAAACACCTAGTCTCCTGCCAGAGTAGGGAAAATGTATTTTTCTGGCTAAGAAGGATGAGGGAAGGAACCTGAGAGTGTTCTAACAGCATTTCTTATGCACATACAACCAGACCCTCCGTTTTCAGGCTCCTAATGCACCCCTGCTTTCTTTGGTCACTGCTATCTCTAATTTATGAACTTTCCATGAATTCTGTGGCATACATTGTCTTGCCTTTCATTTCACGTCCCCACCTTCTGTTATAGGCACTTGCTTTTCAGCTCTTTCAGCTTTGCTAACCTGCATCTGATTTACATATTTTAAAAATGTATTTATATATCTTCTATTTTGAGTTTATCTTTGTGTATGGCATAAGAGAACGGTCCGGTTTCATTCTTTTGTATGTAGCTGTCCATTTTCCCAGCACCATTTATTGAAGAGACTTTTTTTTTCCATTGGATATTTTTTCCCGATTTGTCAAATATTAGTTGACCATAGAATTGAAGGTCAATTTCTGTAGTCTTTATTCTATTCCATATGTGTCTGTTTTTATGCCAATACCATGATGTCTTGGTGAGCACAGCTTTGTAGTATAGCTTATAGTCAGGCAATGTGATGCCTCGAGCTCTGTTTTTCTTTTTCAACATTCCCATGGTGATTCAGGGTCTTTTCTGGTTCCATACAAATTTTATGATTGTTTGCTCTAGTTTTTTGAAAAATGCCAATGGTATTTTAATAGGGATTGCTTTGAAAATGTAGATAGCTCTGGGCAGCATAGGCATTTTCACAATTTTTATCTTTCCAATTCGTGAGCATGGAATGTTTTTGTGTCTTTATCAATTGCTTTCATAACTGTTCTGTAGTTTCTAGAGTACAGATTCTTTACCTTTTTGGTTGAGTTTATTCCTAGGTATCTTATGGTTTTGGTGGTATTGTAAATGGAATCAATTCCTTAATTTCTCTTTCTATAGTTACATCATTAGTGTATAGGAAAGCAACTGATTTATGTGCACTGATTTTGTATTCTGCAACATGGCTGAATTGCTGTATGAATCCATCAAAATCCTAGAGGAGCACATAGGCAGTAACCTCTTTAACATCAGCCACAGCAACTTCTTTCAAGACACATCTCCAAAGGCAAGGGGAACAAAAGTAAAAATGAACTTTTCAGACTTCATCAAGATAAAAGCTTCTGCACAGCAAGGGAACAGTCAACAAAACTAAGAGGATACCCATGGAATGGGAGAAGATATTTACAAATGATATTACAGATAAAGAGCTGGTATCCAAGGTCTATAAAGAACTTCTCAAACTCACCATCCAAAAAAACAAATAATCCAGTCAAGAAATGGGCAGAAGACATGAGTAGACACTTCTCCAAAGAAGATATACAAATGGCTAACAGACACATTTAAAAAAGTGTTCAATATCACTCCACGTCAGGGAAATACAAATCAAAACCACAATGAGATGCTACCTCACAGCAGTTAGAATGGCTAAAATTAACAAGGCAGGAAACACCAAATATTTTTAAAAGATTTTGTTTATTTATTTGACAGAGAGAAACATATCTAGAGAGGGAACACAAGCAGGGGGAGTGAGAGAGGTAGAGAAGTAGGAGACTCTCTTTCAAAGGGTCCCTGAAGTGAGCTAAATATCTACAAGAACTCTGTGAACACCCATGAAATCAGTCTGAGATGTAAGACTACATACTTCTGGATCTCTATGGAGGAAGAGGAGCATCAGTGGAGAGGGTAAAGTGGAACGGGTTTGGAGGAGAAATAGGAGAGGGAGGGAGCTGTGCTTGGGGACCAGCAACAAGTTGCAGTCTGGTTAAAAGCACTCAAAAACAAAGGGTCTCAAGAGGCAACCAGGGAAAGCTGACAGCTGCAGGGACATAAAACTGCCGAGCAGAGAGCCTGATGAGGGGCTCAATCCCGGGAGTCCTGGATCATGACCTGAGGCGAAGGCCATTGCTTGACCAATTGAGCCACCCAGGCGCCCCAGGAAACAACAAATTTTGGCAAGGATGTGCAGAAAGGGGAAACCTCTTACACTTTTGGTGGGAATGCAAGCTGGTGCAGCCACTCTGGAAAACAGTATGGAGGTTCCTCAAAAGTTAAAAATGACCCAGCAATTGCACTACTGGATATTTACCCCAAATATATAGATGTAATGAGAGGAAGGGACACCTGCACCTTAATGCTCATAGCAGAAATGTTCACAATAGCCAAACTCTGGAAGGAGCTGAGATGCTCTTCAACAGATGCATGGATAAAGATGTGGTTCATAGGTATGATGGAATATTACTCAGCTATCAGAAAGGATGAATATCTACCATTTGCATTGACATGGATGGAACTAGAGGGGATTATGCTAAGTGAAATAAGTCAAGCAGATAAAGACAATTGTCATATGGTTTCACTCATATGTGGAACATAAGGAATAGTGTGGAGGACCATAGGGGAAAGGAGGGAAACCTCAGTTGGAAGGGAAAGAAATCAGAGAGGGAGACAAACCATGAGAGACTCTGGACTCTGGGAAACAAACAGGGTTACAGAGTGAAGGGTTGTAGGGGGATGGGGGTAGCCAGGTGGTGGGTATTAAGGAGGGAACGTGTTGTGATGAGTGCTGGGTGTTATACATAACTAATGAATTGTTGAACACTACAACAAAAACTAATGGTGTACTATATGGTGGCAAACTGAACGTAATAAAAAATTTATTTACATATATTGTTGGTTGCTGCCTTCATTCCTGTTTTCTTTGTCTTTGCAGATTTATACCCTTTCAAAAACTCATTTCCTTTTATTTTAGTGTAGCTTTAGAAGAGATGATAAACATGGATTTAATCTGCAATCTATAATGGGAAGTCCTCTAATCCTATTTATTAAAATGAAAAATTCATATGCCCTTTGACCTGGAAATCTCACTTATGATAGTTTAACTGTCAGAAATGAAAGTGCCAGTATGTATAGGTCAGTGTATAAGGGTGTTTACTGAAAATTTATTTTTGTAATAGTAACAAGATGAATGTGCACTGATAGAGAACTAGTTATATAATGTTATGGTGTATCTATACCATGGATTATTATGTAGTAGTTGAAATAAGTAAGGCATATTGACTTTGGAAGGCTGTCTATGACACATTGCTAGGTAAAAGAGAAAGCTATAGTAACCCCATTTTTGTGAAATAAAGTAAACTCATACTATATGTTTATGTATTGGTATATGTGAAGGAAAATTGTGTAAGGATTCACATTAGATTTTCACAATGGTTACATTAAAGGGATAATTTTGGAGAGGGAGTGAAAGAATACATCAATTTAACTTTAGGAACTTTTATATTACATTTGAATTGTTCAGTTAACCTGTGTTGCTTTTTTTATACAAATTACAGAATAAATATACTTTCAAAAAGGCTTAGATGCAAGAATGTTTACTGGAACATTATCTTTGCTAATGAAAAATTAGAAAATAATTATTTAACAATAAAGTCTTGTATATGTTTGAAATGTCTGTATGGAAGAATATTATGTACCTATTACGATCTTTTAAAAAATTTTAATGTTGCATTAAAATGATCACAAATAACCAAGATGGCAGAGAAGTAGGAGACTCTCTTTCAAAGGGTCCCTGAAGTGAGCTAAATATCTACAAGAACTCTGTGAACACCCATGAAATCAGTCTGAGATGTAAGACTACATACTTCTGGATCTCTATGGGGGAAGAGGAGCATCAGTGGAGAGGGTAAAGTGGAGCGGGAGCTCTCCAACTGACTTTGGAGGAGAAATAGGAGAGGGAGGGAGCTGTGCTTGGGGACCATCAACAAGTTGCAGTCTGGTTAAAAGCACTCAAAAACAAAGGGTCTCAAGAGGCAACCAGGGAAAGCTGACAGCTGCTGGCAGGGACATAAAACTGCATCTCCAGGCCAGAGATAGAAAGTGCTCCCTGGCGGGAAGCCTTGAACTCTACGCTTGGTATGCCACTTGGGCTAGGCACGGGCAACCTGCCAAGGAGGTGACTGCAGCCTTCCACGTGACATGTGAGACCGCGGGGTACTAGAGCTCCCAGTGTGGGTGTGGGCTCCAGAGAGCATCTGGACAGTGACAAGATTGCACAAACCGGTATCAGTCACAGTTTGTGTGGTGCAGGAGTGAAGCGACAAGCGGGGGCTTCAGGCGCCATTCTGACTAGCGGCTGCAGGTGTGTGCTACCTGTGAGAGGTGGTGTGGTGCAGGGGAAAATAGAGAGGGAGTCTGTGTGCTCCACATGGTACAGAGGGGAGCTAACTGAGGCCTCTCTCTGAGACTGGGCTCTGGGTGTGGACAGCTTACTTTGCCCTGACTTTCTGAAAAGCTGCAAAAAGCAGCAAAAGAACAAATCCTCTATAGAACAAAAGCCTGAAAACCCGGTTGCCATAGAGCCGAGCCCCTTGAAAGGGGGCAGGGAGGCTCAGCCTAGGCCACACAGGCTGAAAAAAAAAATGCATCAGGCTCCTCCCCCAGAAGGTAAGCCAGAAGAACAAGAAGACAACAAAAAAGGGTCTCCATAAAATTGGAAAATCCCCACATCAGGAAAAAACAATATATTAAGCTCCCTATACTACTCCAAAACCTGTATATTGTATAGATACAGCTATTCATTTTATTTTCTTTTAAACTTATTTTTATTTTTATTTTTAAGTTTTTATTTTAAATTTTACATTCATTCCCATGGTTTTTGTTTTTTTATTTTTTAACCCACTTACTATTACAATGTGATACTTAATACAACACTCCATAATAACTTTTTACCTTGAACTTTTTTCAAACACATATCTGTTTTTGTTTCTTTTTTCTTTCCTATTTTCTTTTAAATATACATATAGATATATGCTTCAGGGTAATCCATCATTCCTATTCAATACTACCCCTACATATAAACCAGTTTTAATTTCCCTATACCTCTAGAAAGTGGAGTCCTCTAACAATAATAACAAGATGCACGCAGGAGGAACTGAAATACTTTCTTTACCCACAATGAGGGTTTGTACACACCTTCCCATCCTATTCTTCTGTCAGTGTTTCTGTGCATTTGTTTTTGCCTTTGTAATATATATAATACTGTTCTTGGGGGTCATTCGGGTTGGGTTTTATTTTTTGATTTCTTCCCCTTTATTTTACTTTTGATGGCCTTTTTTGTTTATTCTTTTTTGGTTTAGTGCCATTAAATCCTACCATTGGTGCCCATTTTGGCCAGGTTTTTTTTCTTGCTTCTTTTCTCTTTTTCTCTCTGTTTTTGTTCTTTTTCCTTTATGGTGGTGACTTCTGATTGCTCCAAAAACTTCCAACAAGAAATTTGCCTGGATGGTGGTTGATATATTCAGCTATACATCTCCATCCACCACCTCTCACCCAAATGATTTGGAGGAGGAACACCCAACAGAAGAAAAACTCAGAGTCTGCAACCCCTGTCACAGAGCTACTGGACATGAACACAAACAATATGACAGAAATGGAATTCAGGGTAGCAATTATCCAAGCAATGGCTAAGTTGGAAAAGAACATAGTGGCAAGATAGAACCTCTAAGGGCAGATGTGAAAGCCAAACTGGCAGAGGTTAAAAAGGCTCTTAATGAGATGTAATCTAATTTAAATACACTAACAGCTAGGGGAGGTGAAGCTGAAGATCGCATTAGTGATCTAGAAGACAAATGGATTGAGAAGGAGGAGCAAGAGGAATCTTGGAACAAACAGCTAATGATGCCATGAAATGCTCTAATATCAGAATTATTGGAATCCCTGAGGGAGTTGAGACAGAGAGAAAGAGAAGGCTAGCAGATATAGTTGAACAAATCCTGGATGAAAATTTCCCTAATCTGGGGAATGAAACAAGTGTTTGTGTTCTAGAGGAAGAGAGGACACCCCACAAGATCAATGAGGCTACAAAAACCTCCAGGCACATAATTGTGAAATCCATAAATCATTAATTCAAAGAATATGTCTTACGGGCAGCTAGGGGGAAGTAATCCCTTATGTACAGAGGGAGGACCATCAGAATAACGTCAGACCTATCCACAGAAACCTGGAAAGCCACAAAGGGCTTGCAAGACATATTCAGGAAATTACATGAAAAAAATATGCAACCAAGGATACTGTACCCAGCAAGGTTGACTTTCAAAATGGAAAGAGAAATAAAGAGCTTCCAGGACCGGCAAGGTCTAAAAGATTATTTGACCACCAAGGAATATTAAGAGGGATTCTATAAAAGAAATGAACACAAGAGTGACACAGATCAAAATTTACAATGGTAATCTATAGAAACAAGCACTTCACAGGCAACATGATGTCAATAAAAATGTACCTATCATTATTCAATCTCAACGTGAATGGCCTAAAACGACACAGGGTTGCAGACTGGATAAAATGATAGGACCCGTCCATATGCTCTCTATAAGACACACATTTTGAATCTAAAGACACTTCCAGACTGAAAGTGAGGGGTGGAGGACCATCTTTCATGCCAATGGACCTCAAAAGAAATCTGGGTAGTGATTCTTATATCAGACAAATTAGATTTTAATCTAAAGACTATAGTCAGATACACAGAAGGACACTACATTATTCTTAAAGGGTCTATACACCAAGAAGCTGTAACAATTGTAAATATTTATGCCCCCAACATGGGAGCAGCCAACTACATAAGCTAACTGTTAAGCAAAATAAAGAGTCATATTGATACAAATACATTAATTGTAGGAGATATTAACACACCACTTTCAGCAATGGACAGATCATCTAAACAGAAAATCCACAAAGAAACAAGAGATTTGAAGAACATGTTGGACCAGATGGATCTCATAGATGTATTCAGAACATTCCACCCAAAAACAGAAGAATACTCATTCTTGAGTGCACATGGAACTTTCTCTATAATAGACCACATATTGGGTCACAAATCAGGGCTCAATCAATACCAAAAGACGAGATTATTCCCTGCATATTCTCTGACCACAATGTCTTGCAACTGGAACCCAACAACAACAAAAAGTTCAGAAGCAATTCAAACACTTGGACTCTAAAAACTATCCTGCTCAAGAATGTTTGGATCAACCAGGAAATCAAAGAAGAATCTAAACATTTCATGGAAACCAATGAGAATGAAGACACATTGCTCCAAAACCTATGGGATACAGAAAAAGGCAGTCCTAAGGGGGAAATACATAGCCATTCAAGCCTTACTCAAAAATTGAAAAATCTTGAACACACCAACTCTCTTTACACCTTAAAGAACTGGAAAATCAACAACAAATTAAGCTAACCCCACACACAAGATGGAAAATAATTAAGATTAGAGCAGAGATCAATGAATCTGAAACTAGAAGTACAGTAGAACACATCAACAAAACTAGAAGCTGGTTCCTTGAAAGAATTAATAAGATCGATAAACCATTGGCCAAACCAAACCAAAAGAAAAGGAAGAAGACCTAATTTAATAAAACTATAAATGAAGAAGAGAGATCATGACTAACATCAAGGAAATAGAAACAATTATCAGAAATTACTATCAACAGTTATATGCCAATAAGTTAAACAGCCTAGAAGACAAGGATGCATTCTTGGAAACTTATAAACTTCCAAGACTGAAACAGGAAGAAATTGACAATCTGAATAGACCAAAATCTAGTAACGAGATTGAAGCAGTGATCAAAAACCTCCCAAAAAGCAAAGCCCAGGACCTGAGGGTTTCCCTGGGGAATTCTACAAAACATTCAAAGAAGAAATAACACCTATTATCCTGAAGCTGTTTCAAAAAATTAGAAACAGATGTAAAACTTCCAGACTCTTTCTATGAAGCCAGCATTACTTTAATCCCTCAAACAAAGACCCCATTAAAAGGAGAACTTCAGACCAATATCCCTGATGAATATGGATGCCAAGATTCTTAACAAGATCCTTGATAATAGGATCCAAAATTACATTAAAAATATTACCCACCATGACAGGTGGGATTTATCCCTGGGATACAAGCATGGTTCAACAATTGCAAATCAATCAATGTGATAGAACACATCAATAGGAGAAGAGAGAAGAACCACGAGGCCCTCTCAATCGATGCAGAAAAAGCATTTAACAAAATACAACATGCGTTCCTGATTAAAACTCTTCAAAGTTTAGGGATAGAGGGAACATTCCTCAACCTCATAAAATCTATCTACAAAATTCCACAGCAAATATGATTCTCAGTGGGGAAAACCTGACAGCTTTCCCAGTGAGATCAGGAACAAGACAAGGATGGTCACTCTCACCACTATTGTTCAACATAGTGTTAGAAGTCATAACAACAGCAATCAGACAACAGAAAGAAATAAAAGGTACTCAACTTGGCAAAGAGGAAGTCAAACTCTCTCTCTTTGCAGATGACATGATACTCTTTGTGGAAAACCCAAAGACTCTATCCCCAAACTAGTAGAACTCATACAATAATTCAGTAATGTGGCAGGACACAAAATCAGTGCACATAAATCAGCTGTGTTCTTATACACTAACAATGAAAATATAGAAAGGGAAATCAGAGAATCGATTTTGTTTACTATAGCACCAAAAACCATAAGATATTTAGGAATACATCTAACCAAAAGAAGTTAAAGATTTGTACTCAAGGAACTACAGAACACTCATGAAAGAAATTGAAGAAGCCACAAAAAATGGAAGAGCATTCCATGCTCATGGATTGGGAGAATAAACATTGTTAAAATATCTGTACTGCCCAGAGAAATCTATACTTTCAATGCCATTCCGATCAAAATTCCACCATTTTTTCAAAGCATTGGAACAAACAATTGTAAAATTTATATGGAACCAAAAAAGACCCTGAATCGCTAAGGAATTGTTGAAAAAGAAAAACAAAGCTGGGGACATCACGTTACCCAACTTCAGGCTTTATTACAAAGCTGTGATCACCAAGACAGCATGGTACTGGCACAAAATCAGAGAAATAGACCAATGGAACAGAATAGAGAGTCCACGTATGGACCCACAACTCTATGGTCAAATCATCTTCGACAAAGCAGGAAAAAATATCCAGTGGAAAAAAGACAATCTCTTCAATAAATGGTGCCGGGAAAATTGGACAGCTACATACAGAAGAATGAAATTAGACCATTCTCTTACACCGCACACAAAGGCAAACTCGAAATGGATGAACAACCTCAATGTGAGACAGGGATCTATTGAAATCCTCGAGAAGAGCGTAGGCAGTAACCTCTTTGACATCAGCCACAGCAACTTCTTTCAAGACATGTCATCAAATGCAAAGGAAACAAAAACAAAAATGAACTTTTGGGACATCATCAAATTAAGAAGCTTCTTCACAGCAAAGGAAACAGTCAACAAAACAAAGAGGCAACTCATGGAATGGAAGAGGATATTTGCAAATGATGCTACAGACAAAGGGCTGATATTCAATATCTATAAAGAACTCCTCAAACTCAACAACCAAAATAAAGATCACTACATAAAAAAATGGGCAAGAGACATGAAGAGGCACTTCTCCATAGAAGACATACAAATGGTTGACAGACACATGAAAAAATGTTCATCATCACTAGGTATCAGGGAAATTAAAATCAAAACCTCATTGAGAAAGCACCTTACACCAGTCAGAATGGCCAAAATTAACAGGACAGGAAACCGCAAGTGTTGGAGAGGCTGTGGAGAAAAGGAAATCCTCTTACCCTGTTGGTGGGAATGCAAGTTGGTGCAGCCACTTTGGAAAACAGTGTGGAGATTCCTTAAAAAATTAAAAATAGAACTACCTTATGAACCTACAGTTGCACTACTGAGTATTTACCCCAAAGATACAGATGTAGTGAAAAGGAGGGCCATATATACTCCAATGTTCTTTGCAACAATGGCCACAATCGCCAAACTGTGGAAAGATCCAAGGTGCCCTTCAACACCTTGGTGTTGAATGGATAAAGAAGATATGGCCTATATATACAATGGAATATTACACCTCCAACAGAAAGGATGAATACCCAAGTTTTGTAGCAACATGGACTAGGTTGGAGGAGATTATGTTGAGTGAAATGAGCCAAGCAGAGAAAGTCAAGTATCATACGGTTTCACTTACTTGTGGAGCATAAGGAGTAATATAGAGGACAGTGGGAGAAGGAAAGGAAATGGGAAGTGGGGTAAATTGGGGAGGGAGATGAAAATGAGAGACTTTGGGCTCTGAAAAGAAACTGAGGGTGTTGGAGAAGAGGGGTGGGAATATGGGTGAGTCTTGTGTTAGGTATTGAGGGCACGTATTACATGGAGCACTGGGTGTGGGGCATAAACAATGAATCTTGGAACACTGAAAAAATAAAATAAAATGAAATGATCACAAATAATGCAAGGCGAAAATAGCAGAATATTAAATAGTATGTATTTTGTATTTACAACGCTATAATTTATTATTTTTAAAATATTATTTTTATTTTCTAAATAATATCTACTCCCAAGAGACTTGAGCCTCTTACCCCTTTATTATGGTATTTTAAGTGCATGTGCATTCAAAAGATTAGAAGGAGATTTGCTGTATTGGTTATTTAACACTGTATAACAAACTTTGCAATGTAAAATGGCAATTATTTATTATTAACTCTCAAGCCTCTTAGGATTGACTGGGCTCAGTTACATAGATCTTGCTCACAGTCTTTCATACAGTTGCAGTCAGACAATGGCTGGAGCTGGATAAATCTCAAAGGCTTCTTTCTTTGCATGTCTGGCAGTGGATTATGGTTGTTGGCTGGAAACTTAGCTGGGAATTTCAGCTGGAACACTTACATATGGCTTCTACATGTGTCCTGGGTTTTCTCACAGCATGATGGCTGGGTTCCAGGAACAAGTATCGAGAGAGAGAGACGAGAGGGAGAGAGAGGGAGCGAGAGTGCCAGCATGAGCCAGGTGGAAGTTATATTGATTTTATGACCTAGCTTCAGGAGTCATGCAACATCACATCCCCTGCTTTCTAGTTTTTAGAAGCAAGTCACTAAAGCTAGCCTATATTCCAGAGGAGGGGAACTAGATTTTACTTCTTTTTTAAAAAGATTTTATTTATTTATCTGACAGAGAGAGAGATCACAAGTAGGCAGAGAGGCAGGCAGAGAAAGAGGCTGGAAGTAGGATCCCTGCTGAGCAGAGAGCCCGATGTGGGGCTCAATCCCAGGACCCAGGGATTATGATTTGAGCCAAAGGCAGAGGCTTAACCCTCTGAGCCACCCAGGCACCCCTAGATTTTACTTTTTTTTTTTTTTAGAGATTTTATTTATTTGACAGAGAGAAACACAGCCAGAGAGGGAACACAAGGAGGGGGAGTGAGAGAGGGAGAAGCAGGCTTCCCCGCGGAGCAGGGAGCCCGATGTGGGACTCGATCCCGGGTCTTCGGGATCATGACCTGAGCTGAAGGCAGTCACCTAACCAACTGAGCCACCCGGGCGCCCTTAGATTTTACTTCTTGATGAGACAAATGTCAAATAATTTTTGAACTTGTTTTAAAACTACCATATATGCCAACATGTTTATAGTCAATGGTAATATTATAAAAGGTTTAAATTTTATTCTTTATTTCTTTTTGAGTTTTCCAAATTGTCTTCAGAAAATATATATTGCTTTTAAAATAAGAGAAGAAAATATAATAAAGTACTATAGAGTAAATAAGAACATGGGACAGAGTTAAAATACCTGAGTTTTAACTTTAGCTCTGCCACTAATTCATTGTAAACCTTGGGGAAGTCCCTTCACTCTTGGGACCTCACTTTCTTTATCTACTACAGTAAAAGGTTTGGACTACATGATCCCAGAAAGCTTCCCAAATGCTAGAGTTTTCAGAACTTTTTCTTTTGTGACACCAATGGATTCTGGCTCTTCCTTCTCATTTACATTTGCATGATCCTCTTCTGTTTGCTCTTTCCATTTTAATGTTCCTCAGGGCTCTGTATTAAGCCTGGGAGCTTGACCTTATTCATTCTCACCATATTCCCTACTCCCTTTGCTACACTTGCCCTGTGGAGCTGCAACCCAGGGTAAGTCCAAGTTATCACCATTTCTCCATTCAACCCTCAGGCTGTTGGAAAACACACATGCATGTATATATGTACACACACACACACACAAACACATTTAAATTTGGAGCTAATAGAAATTTATGGTTTCCCATTCTCTGCTGAGCCATCAACAAGGTGCACAGCAACCCCTCTGTATGTCTCTAGATAGTTCACTTTTGAATTTCTTGGTGGCTAATCTGGGTTTGCACTTCTCTTCTTAATCTCTCTATTCTATCCTTTCTCTTTTCATTCGTGGAAGTTGACTTTGTTTTCTACTTGACTGTGAATATGGAGATAGTCAGATAAGACGTCCTTCAACTTCCTCCCTTACTACCTAAAATCTCAATTTTATCCTTCAACTTCCTCCCTTACCACCTAAAATCTCAATTTTATCTGGATGCATCTATCTCAATTTCTGTCTATTTCATTGGAGGAGGTATAGCTTTTCTGGTTGTGTGTATATTCTACCCAAGCTTTGGATCTTATTCTATCCTGCTTCCTCAGACATTTATGTGATCAGTTACCTCAACCTACGTACACATAATTCTGTTTCTTTAACTTTTCTACTAACTCTATCTCTTCAATGTACTGTTTGTTGGTTGAAGTATTCTATAGATATCAATTACATCCAGTTGATTGAGTGTTGTTGAGTTCAATTATGTCCTTATCAATTTTCTACCTGTTGGATCTTTCCATTTCTGAGAAAGGAATGTTGAAGTCTCCAACTATAATAGGGAATTTATTTATTTTTCCTTGCAGTTCTATCAGTGTTTACCTCATATATTTTGGTGCTTTGTTGTTAGGTGCATGTATATTAAGGACTGTTATGCCTTTTTGGAGAATTGACCTTTTTATCATGTAATGCCCCTCTTTATCCCTGATAATTTTCCTTGTTCTGAAAACTGCTTTGTCTGAAATTTACAGCCAATTCATCTTTCTTTTGATTAGTGTTAGTGTGGTATATCTTGTTCCATTCCTTTCCTTTCTTTCTTTTTTGGGGGGAGCTGTACCCTGTCTAAAACATAGCTTTCTCTGTCCTCAGACTCTCCCACATCTCCATGGAAGCACAGAAATTTGGTAAGTATTCTGGTTATACTGTAGGCCTGTGGTTTTATAGTGCTTTGAGACTCCTGGAGTTAAGTCTACAATGTCTCTTTTTGTTTCTGAAATGCTGCTGTGGAAGGAGGCTGAGACCACTGTTTCACATTCTGTGATAGATAGAGCATGAGCTTTTATCACCCTGAAGCTGCCACAGAGCTGATGTGAGGAGCACATGGGGTACTTGAGTATTGGTTAAGGGTCCTCATCAGGATAAGAACTTCACATAAGGTGTATGTTACTTACTGAGGCCTGCTCACCAAGAGGATTAATCTGTTGCCATATTGACCTATGAAATGCTGAAATCTCTGGCTCTCAAGGAGATTGATCCAGAACTGATGATATCTAAGCTAGCAATGCCTCTTTTTAAACATTTTTCTAACCACTTTATGTTATTATTATTATTTTTTGTTTGTTTGTTTGTTTTGGATAGAACCACATTGGTAGTTATCTATCTTTAAAAAATATTTTATTTGTCAGAAAGAGAGAGAGAGAGAGAGAGAGAGAGAGAGAGAGCAAGCACATGCAGGGGGAGTGGCAAGTAGAGGGAGAAGCAGGCTCTCCACTAAGCAAGGAGCCCAATGTGGGACTTGATCCTGGGACCCTGGGATCATGACCTGAACTGAAGGCAGATGCTTAACTGACTGAGTTACCCTGGCATCCCTTTATCTATATTAAAAAACATATTTTATTCATTTGAGAGAGAACAAGCAGGGGAGGGGCAGAGGGAGAAAGAGAAGCAGACTCTCCCCTGAGAAGAGAGCCTGACACAGGGCTTGATCCCAAGACCCTGAGATCATGACCTGAGCTGAAGACAGATGACAGATGTTTAACCAACTGAGCCACCCAGGCGCCTTGGTAGTTATCCATCTTAAACTTTTTTTTAATTGAAATGTAATCTTTTTATTCTAATTTATTATCTTTCTATCTATCATCTATCTATCTACTGTCTATCTATCATCTATCTATCATCTATCTATCTATCTATCTATCTATCTATCTATCTATCATCTATCATCTATCTATCTATCTATCATCTATCTATCTGTCATCTATCTAATTTTTATATTTAGCACTATGTGTCTATTTTTATGTCAGTACTACACTGAATGTCATGGTAAGCACAAATAAAAACCTATGGTAGATACACAAAAATAAAAATAGCTCAATTATTACACTAAATAACACCATCAAATCACAAGGGAAGAGACCAAAAGGATAGGAATAGAATAGAGAAGAACTAGAAAACAACCAGAAAACAATTAATAAAATGGCAACAAGTATATACTTACTTTAAATGTAAATGGACTAAATTCTCCAATTAAAAGAAATAGGGTGGTTAAATGGATAAAAAAATAATAAGATCCTTCTGTATATTGCCCACAAGTTACCCACTTTAGACCTAAAGACATGCGCAGACTGAAAGTGAAGTGACAAAAAATATATATATCATGCAAATGAAAACAAAAAGAAAGCTGGAATAACAATACTCATGTAGAGGCAAACTAGACTTAAAACAAAGACTGTAACAAAAGACAAAGAAGGTCATTATATAATGTTAAAGGGGTCAATTCAAGAAGAAGATATAACATTTGTAAATATTTGTGCACTAAAGATAGGAACTGCTAAATACACAAAGCAAATATTAACAGTCATGGGGGAGAAATTGAAAGTAACACAATAATAGGGTACTTTAATATTGCTCTTACATTGATAGGTAATTCATCCAGGCAGAAAATCAATAAGGAAACATCAACCTTAAAGGACACATTTGGTCAGATGGGCTTAATAGATAAATACAGCACATTTTATCCAAACATTGCAGAATACATCTTTTCAAGTGTACATAGTACATTCTCCATAATAGATGACATTTCAGGTCAGAAATTGAGTCTAAATAAATTCAAGAATATTGAAGTCATATCAAGCCTGTTTTCTGACCACCACAGTATGAAATTAGAAATCAATTAAAAGAAAACTGGAGAATCATATGGTATTTTTCTTTCTAGGACTTATTTCACTTAGCAAAATACCCTTGAGATCCATCCATGTTGTTACAAAAGGCAAGATCTCATTATTTTTATGGCTCTTTTGGTTACTATAGTTTTGTAGTATAGTTTGAAATCTGGAAGTATGGTGTCTTTAGCTTTGTTCTTTATTTCACAAGATTGATATTGCTATTTGGAGTATTTTGTGGCTCCATACAAATTCCAAGATTATTTGTTCTATTTCTGTGAAAAGTGTCATGGGGCTTATGATAGGGATTGCATTGAATCTCTAGATTGCTTTGGGTAGCATGGGCATTTTAACAACTTTAATTCTACCAATCCACAGGCACAAAAGAGCTTTCTATTTATTTGTATCATTCTTCAATTTTTCACATCCATATCTCATAATTTTAGTGTATAGGTGTTTGCCTCTATGGTTAAATTTATTCCTAGGAATTTATGTTTAAAGTAATTATTGATAAGTATGTGCTTGTTGCCATTTTCTTGGATTCTAGTTTTCTTGTTTTACAGATTATATATATATATATATATATATATATTTCACACACACATATATATGCATATATAATGTCTCTTTTAGGCTTATAGTTGCTTAAGTTTGATTTCATATATTTAATTCTAGTCATTTCTTTCCCACTTAGAGGAGAATTTTTAATATTTCCACTGGTTTAGTGGTGATGAATTTCTTTAATTTTTGCTTGTTTGGGAAACCTCCCTCTTCAATTGAGTGATAACCTTGCCAGGTAGAGTATTCCTTGTCATAAAATTTTGCTTTCAACACTTTAAATATATCCTGCCATTCTCCTCTGGCCTGCAACATTTTCCTTCCTTCCTTCCTTCCTTCCTTCCTTCCTTCCTTCCTTCCTTCTCTTTTTCTTTCATTATTTCTTTTATCTTTCTGAAGTGAGAGAAACTTACCTTATTTTATTTATTTATTTTTTGGGGGATTCCATTATTTATTTGTTTGTTTGTTTGTTTGTTTGTTTATTTATTTATTATGCTCAGTTAGATGTCATTTTTATTTAGTGTGTGTGTTTTAAATTTTTTTAACTTTTTAATTAAAAATTTTTTTATTTTATTTTTTCAGTGTTTCAAGATTCATTGTTTATGCCTCACACCCAGTGCTCCATGAAATATGTGCCCTCAGTATCCAGCACCAGGCTCTCCCATCCTGCCATGCCCCTTCCCTACAAGACCCTCAGTTTGTTTCTGAGTCCAAAGTCTCTCATGTTTCATTTCTCTCGCTGAATTACCCTACTTCCCATTTACTTTCCTTCTCCTACTGTCCTCTATGTTACCCCTTATGCACCACAAGTAAGTGAAACCATGTGATACTTGACTTTCTCTACTTGGCTTATTTCACTCAAGATAATCTCTTCAAATCCAGTCCATGTTGCTACAAAAGTTGGGTATTCATCCTTTCTGATGGAGGCATAGTATTCCATTGTATTTATGTACCACATCTTCTTTATCCATTCATCTGTTGAAGGGCACCTTGGCTTTTCCTGCAGTTTGGCAATTGTGGCCATTGCTGCGATGAACATTGGGGTACATATGGCCCTTCTTTTCACTACATCTGTATCTTTGGGATAAATACCTAGTAGTGAAATTGTAGAGTCATAGGGTAGCTCTATTTTAAATTTTTTAAGGAATCTCCACACTGTTTTCCAAAGCGCCTGCACCAACTTGCATTCCCAGTGTAAGAGGGTTCCCCTTTCTCTGCAGCCTATCCAACACTTGTAGTTTCCTGTCCTGTTAATTTTGGCCATTCTGACTGGTGTAAGGTGGTATCTCAGTGTGCTTTTGATTTGAATTTCCCTGATAGTGAGTGACGATGAACATTTTTTCATGTGTCTATTAGCCATTTGTATATCTTCTATGGAGAAGTGCCTCTTCATGTCTCCTGCCCATTTTTTGATGTGTTCATCTTCTTTTTGGATGTTGAGTTTGAGTGGTTCTTTATAGATCTTGGAATCAGCCCTTTGTCTGTGGAGTCGTTTGCAAATATCCTCTTCCATTCCATGAGTTGCCTCTTTGTTTTTTGACTGTTTTCTTTGCTGTACAGAAACTTTTTATTTTGATGAAGTCCCAAAAGTTTACTTTTGCTTTTGTCTCCTTTGACTTGGAGACGTGTCTTGAAAGAAGTTGCTGTGGCTGATGTCAAAGAAGTTTCTGCCTATGTTCTCTTCCAGGATTTTGATGGATTCCTGCCTCACGTTGAGGTCTTTCATCCATTTCGAGTTTGCCTTTGTGTGTGGTATAAGAGAATGGTCTAGTTTCATTCTTCTATACATAGCTGTCCAATTTTCCCAGCACCATTTATCTGGACTCTCTACTCTGTTCCATTGGTCTATTTGTCTGTTTTTGTACCAGTACCATGCTGTCTTGGTAATCACAGCTTTTTAATAAAGCCTGAAGTCAGGAAACGTGATGCCCCCAGCTTTGTTTTTCTTCTTCAACAGTTCCTTAGAAATTCGGGGTCTTTTTTGGTTCCATATACTGTTAGGATTGTTTGTTCCAACGTTTTGAAGAATGTTGGTGGAATTTTGATTGGAATGGCATTGAAAGTATAGATTGCTCTGGGCAGTATAGACATTTTGACAATGTTTATTCTTCCAATCCATGAGCATGGAATGCTCTTCCATCTTTTTGTGTCTTCTTCAATTTCTTTCATGAGTGTTCTGTAGTTCCTCGAGCATAGATCCTTGACTTCTTTGGTCAGGTTTATTCCTAAGTATCTTATAGTTTTTGGTGCTATAGTAAACAGAATTGATTGTCTGATTTCCCTTTTTATTTTTTCGTTGTTAGTGTATAAGAATGCAACTGATTTCTGTGCATTATTTTGTATCCTGCCACATTACCAAATTGTTGTATGAGTTCTAGTAGTTTGGGGGTAGTCTTTTGGGTTTTCCACATATAGTATCATGTCATCTGCAAAGAGAGAGAGTTTGACTTCCTCTTTGCCAAGCTGGATACCTTTTATTTCTTTCTGTTGCCTGATTGCTGTTGCTAGGACTTCTAACACTATGTTGAACAGTAGTGGTGAGAGTGGGCATCCTTGCCTTGTTCCTGATCTCAGAGGAAAGGCTGTCAG